>PVLA01002173.1:0-287865 GCA_004027455.1 Hydrochoerus hydrochaeris
AGGAAGGGAGGAAGGAAGGGAGGAAGGAAGGGAGGAAGGAAGGAAGGAGGAGGCTCAGCAAGGTCCTTGAGCAGCAGCAGGACGGCTGTGATGTCCCTGAACAGACTGCCGCAAGCCCACTGTCCACAGCAGGTTTCCTCAAATACCACCCTCAACTTGATCACAAGGCTCAGAATTGAATGCCAGTGCCAAAAGTGCACCCCATACCCCAGGAACATTATCTCAGAACCCAATACAACACATTTCCAAACTCACACACCATGAACGTGACTCTCACTCAGTGACACTTGCTCTGATCAACATCATCACCATGCAACACAGCAAGAAGCTGTTCCAACACACCCAAGGAAGTGTTGAGAAAGTTCCTGGTGGGAACTCACTGCAGCTCACAGCTCACAGCTCGCAGCTCACCGTGGCCTCGGCAGAATCCAACAGGTGACCTGCGCCCTCGCGGCGCTGCTTCCTGTGCATCCCTGACCTCAGACCCCACAGCCTTGGCAGGAGCAGACTAGCTGCTGTGAGGCTGTGGAACTCAAAAGACCCATGAATCAGGATAGCAAAGGGAGCCTTGGCATGAAAGGCCACTGTCCTGTGGGCCCCGACGTCCTCAGGGTCTCTCGGACATCCGTGCCCTTTCCCCAGACCCCTCCTATGGGAGCCATTCCAAGCCCTCCTGTCTCGTCTTGCCCAACTTCCCCTCTATCCCCTGGAACCGGTTCTACTGTTCTGAGAAATTTATCATCCTAAAATCAGCCCTGCCCAAGACACTCCCAACCAAGTACTTCCTGGGCACTGCAGGGGATGAGTGTGTCAACCAATGTCGGGAAATCCGTGAACTAGCACCACACCCCCACCAACCTCCCTGCTAAAATTAATAAATAAAAAGGAAAAATGCTAAGTTCTGTCTGTGTTCATTTCCCCCAACCCCCAGAAAGATGACTGAGACCATCTATTAAGTTTCCAAAGAGTCCTTGATCCAAACAAGAATTCTCTGGGACGGCACTGGGAAAACGGTGCTCCTTTTCCCTCTTCCTGGTGTCCCAGCTTGGACGCTGGATGTCACATTCGCCTGGTTTAAAGGCAGTGGCGGACATCACTTCTAGCCAAGTGCAGCGGCATAAGGTACAGACTGCAGCTGGCCCCTTCCCACAGTGCACTGGCCTTTCCTTTACTCGCTAAAATGCAGCTGCATACCTGGCGTGCCACCATCGCTGCCTCCCTCTCCCAACCCTGGGGAGCTGCTGAGGGCTCTAGAATCCATACTCAGCACAGCCTCCCTACCAACCCTCGTCCTCCATGCGGTTCCCCCAGAGCGCCCCTCAACAGCCTGTAAAACATGCTCTCGGCCATCTCCTGTGAAAGCTCAGGACCTGGCTGTCCCCAGAGACAGCAAGAGTCCCTGGAATGATGACATACCTCAGCAGCAAGCACAGAAGCTCCAGAACCCAGCACCCAGTCCAGGATTCACAGGCCTACTCCCCAGCCCAGGGCCAGGCGCAGTCAGTGCCCAGCGCTGCGTGCCCTCCCCATCTACCCCAGCATTCCTCAGACAGCACCCTGGAGTGTGCTTCTCAGAACTGACCAACAGGTATTCCGCTTCGAAAAGGAGACAGCAAGGAGAGAGAGGCTCACACACCAGGTGACAGTGTGCACACACGCCCTCACATCCAGTCCTTTCTGAAGGCCTCTTCCACCAGGCCCCACTCAGGGCTGTGGTGTTTGAACTACCAGAAGTTCCAGCCCAGAGACACGAGTGCTTTGGAATTCTGCCAAGTGACCTCACGTCACTTTTGGACCTGGAAGGAAAGGGAAGCAGCGTCCTAAAGTCCATGAAAGCACCGACATGAACTACTTCTCCGCGTGCTCATCTCAAGAGCCGTACGCATGGCCCATGGCAGGCTCACGTCCACGTCACGACTTGAACCCAAACAAGGAGTCTGATAAGGCTTTGATGCCGACAGATGAAACTTACTAGCAAAAGCAGTTTGAAAAGGCAAAAATGACAGCACAGACATTAATTACTGTACACACAAACTCCATTTAGAGTCTCACCCTAGGGCCAGGGATATAGCTCAATGGCACTGCGGCTGCCTGGCAGGCACAAGGTCCTGAGTTCAATTCCAGGTACCAAAAAGCAAACAAATGAATGAATGAATAAAGTAAATAAGTCTCAAACTAGGAGGTGAAATAATCTTAGCATTTAAGTATTTTTGGTATGTCATGTTCACATACCAACTTCCTGTTTGTCTCAACCACATAGCACACTAAGTTTTGGAATTAAACCTTACATTTGACAGTTAGCACTAAAGGCTAAGTTAGATGTCCACATCCAAGTGGAAGCGTGGTAATAAGGAGTCAGTGACACACACCCAACAGTGCTATCCACAGGGGCCCTCAACAGGTCCCAGTGGTCACAGCCTCACGTGTCCAAGGATCTTTTCATAAGACCCTTCCCTGGCTGGGGATTTAGCTCAGTGGCATAAGTGCCTGCCTGGCAAGTGCGAGGTCATGAGTTCGAGCCCTGGTACCAAAAAAAAAAAAAAAAAAAACAACCCTTACCTGGTGGCCCCTCATTCCACAGTAACTAACTTCTAACAGAAGACAAACCTGCCTACCAAAAGTTCCCTCGGCTTCCTCTCTGTACTGCAACTGTGTGTTTCTAGTGTCATCACCAGGGTCCCTTCAGCACCTCTTAATCGGAGGAATCAGAAGTGTCCAGAGGGCCTATAACACACCAGTCGCTTGATGCTGTGTTTCCACATGTTTCTCACAATAACACTTTACAGCCAGAGATATGGGAGGACAAACAATGACTTTCCTCCTGCTAAACAGCCCCAGTTAGGGGACCCTGGGGCCCAGGCCTGCACTTCTCCTGACCCTCAAAGGACCCTGCAGACAATCTCATGCATGTAATTTCAACCACTCTGAAGGCTGTCACCACTGCCTCTGCTGAAAGAAATCACCCCCACCTGCCTCATACTCACCCCAAAAGGATGACATGGAAGGACACGGCTTTTCTGAGACACCAGAAAAGTGATCCTCAAAGCGCAGTAAACTGCATTTGCAGTCAGCATAGAATATAAAATTATGAAAAAAGGAAACGTGTTTTCAGTTAGCTGAATATAATAAGACTTTAAAAGTTGAGCAAGTCATAGGGAATATCCAAAACACTTTTGCTACAGGCAAGAAGAAGAGACAGGAGAAGGAAAGTCAAGTGATACTTTTCAAACACTGAAAGAACGTGCTCACTAAAGCAGGAAACAGCACAGTGTGACCACTCCAGATGCACCCAGGAGGAGGGAAGAGAAACACCCAAGCCTCACTTAAGTCTGACTGCACAAGGGCCCACGCTGATGCGAACTGAAAGGAAAACCTCACCCTTGAAGTTGCATCCATAACTGTCTATTCAAATTCACCCTTTTCTCTCAGCAAACACCAACAATTTCACTAGTAACAAAGGCACTGCACAGCAGGTAGGATATTTCTATAAAATCCAGACAAGTCAAATGGAGGAAGGACTTCATTTTACCGGAAACAGAACAGATTTATAAACATTCCAGCTCACGAAAAATGAAAATCTGTCATAGGTGCTGCAAGAACCACCATAGCAGGCAGCACAATTAGAATGTTTTCCACAAACTTTTCAAATGAAAAATCTTCACATCAAAAGGCGGTATATCCCTAGTACCACAAATAAATAGAAGGCACAAGAGGGTCAACTCTGAGGCTGGGGGCACTGTTTAGGAGTAGTGTACTTGCCTATCATGCATGAGGTTACAAAATAAAATAATGTGAACTCTAGAGCCACACTGCTTTGGTTAAAATCTCTACATCATAACTTGCTGCTGTGTTACCTGAAGTAAATTACTTAACCCTCGCAGACTGCTTTAGGCTCACATGAATAAGGTGACTCTAAAGTTCTCATAACAATCTGGAACAATAGGTGTTAAACATTTATCATCCTCTCAGATAAATGCCAATATTAACAGAAGGCTACGTGAGGCAAACAAGGAAGGTAAATTCTCCCATTTCCTCGTCATCGTGTTTTGATGACAACACCCATGACAGGCGACGGGTTGCAAAAGAGGAAGCACCACCCTCAAGGTTCCTGTCCCCAGCAAGGAAAAAGTGCACTGACTTTGGAGCACTAAGTGTGGGAGGCTGCTGCTGACATAGATCCATGAGCTTCTCTTATCAGCAAAAGCAGATGCAACAGGCCAGACAGGGAATGAGGGTGGAAGACCAGAGAAAAGGCTCAGGCAGCCGGGAACAACAAGAACCCTTGGCTCTGGCATCTGGGTCCTGCTAGAGTCCCAGGCACCCTCCTCTCAAGCTGCTCCAGCAAGAGCTCCAGTGACCTGAACAAACACGCAAATTTGTGTCCATCGGCAAGTAAGGAGCCTATTGCTGCAGCCGGGCCAAGGTGGCCGCAGGAAACTAGGTGACCCAGTGCAGGGCTTGACCTCTGCGTTCAGGACAAAAGCCCTGAGGCCACCTAACACCAGCTACCTGCTCTATAGGCCTAAGCTGTCCTCACCCGGGTTTACAAACTTACCCGGGTTTACAAACTTACACGGCCTAAGGATGTATTCTTCCCAGTGTCCCAATGTCACAGTGAAGGAAGAAGTCACCTTAGAACTCAGGCTACCCAAGAGACTCATTGGATGAAAAGTTCCCAACAGTGGGCACAGCTGGAGAGCATTCACGAGTTAAGGACAGAAACAAAGGGGGAGGGGCCACACAAGGTGGCTCCAGGGAAGGACAGGCACGGGCGCCTGAAGGCAGAAAGGGTCGCGCGGGTCCGTTCGCCGCCCGCCCCGTCGCAGGCCGACCCTGCCTCCCGGCCTCAGCCAAGGCCCACGGGGCCTCGCCTGGGCGCCCTGGGCCCATCTGGCCACGGCGGGAGGGCGGCCTCCAGGGTGGACAGGCCCGCACGGACCTCGCAGCCCAGCGCGGACCTGGAGGCTGAGGCCCGAGGCCGCGACCCTAACTTTCCCCCTCATCCGTGGGCGCCGGCCGCAGCGTAGGCCGGGACCGCGATGGCCTCCTGAGGCCTGTCCCACCCGGCTTCGCCTGCCCGGACCGTGGGGTCGCCCTCTGCCTGAGGACGGCCCACCCACCTGGACGAGCTCCTTGCCCGCTGCACCGCCGAGCCCTGCGGTCGCAGAGTTCCGACCCAAGGCCAAAAGCCCTCAGCTCTCAGCCCGCGACCCACTGACACCGAGGCGGAAGTGCGGCCCGCCGCCTCGCCGATCGACAGCAGGCACAGCCACTCGTCGCGCGTGGCGCTGTCGCGTCGACCACCGCCTACCCAATCAGCGCCAGGCCCAAAGGCCCCACTGGGGGCGGGACTATGCTGATCACGTCGCCCGGGTGACCTCTCCCTCCGCCCTCTCTGGAATCCCGCCTACACGAGGGAATGACTGCGCGCATAACCAATCACTGCAGGGGAGAGGTGGGGTTATGCAGATACTGGCCGGGGAGGGGCGGGCAAGAAGGCGGGAAGGGCGTGCCCGAGAGAGAGGCGAGTTTACAAACAGTGAGTCAGGTGGTCCCGGGTGTAGGCGCCCGGCGGCCGGCGCGCTGCGAGGCGGGTCTCGCCGCTGCCTGACCCCGGTGTGTGCGTGAGGGGGTGGGGGGAGTGTCTTCCCGATACTGGCAACGGGGCAAATGCCCAGTATCGTCCTCCCACCCTGCCTTTGCGTGCCACTCGTCGCTTACCACAGTCCTGCGTCAGTGTAGCCCTGCAAGCGGCAGCCCTGACACTCGCATTTGAAACCCTTCAGAGCCGGGGCGGTGGCGCACGCCTGTAATCCCACCCCTGGGGAGGCTGAGGCAGGATGATCATTGTGAAGTCGAGACCAGCCTGGGCTACACAGTGAGCTCAAGGCCAGCCTCAACTGCGTAGTGAGACCGTGTCTCAAAAAGACAAAAATAAACAAATGCCTCCAGGCTCCATTGCCCTTCCGTGGTCCCTGCCACGCACACAGAAGTGCAGGTGGCACACCTGGAGCTTGTATTCCTGCCCGCTGTCAGGCCTCAGAAAGGTTATCTAACCTCTCTAAACCTGTGAGCGCCCAGAGTTCCCTTTGAAAAAGTGGGTTCCCCTACCTTCATGCCATTTGACCTGGGGGTCTGGTTTGTGGTGAACGGAGGGAATGAACCAGGTGGCCACTCAGACTCAGCAGCTGGCTGGGGTGAGCGCGTGCCCGTGTCCTGATCTCGGAGGCTCAGCTTCGGGCTTCAGCGCAGCCTCGGAGAGCAGACCGCAGGAGGACAGACGTCAGATGGCTCTCATCCACCCATAGGCCACTGCAGAGCTCCGGGAAGCCCAGGGCTGCTGCCAAGGGTCCAGCCACCAGAGGAGCCGGGCACAAAGGAATGAAGCCGACTGGAAGGAACAAGAGCAGATACCACGGGGCCAGCTGCAAAGATGTCGGAATAACAAGAAAAAGGAAAAAGACTTGAATAGCTGTTTTCTCTTCTGCTTAAGCCAGTTGAAAGTAGAGTCAAAGGGTATGGGTCCCCTGAAACCACAGGAACACTGGTCAGTGACTCCTGGGCCCACAGCACCTTCCTGTACTGGGCTTGCCTGTTCCACAGACCCAGCCTAGGGCCAGGCCTCCCTCCTCGGAATGCGTCTCTCCGCTTCCTGAAGTGTGTGGGTGAACACACAGGTGTCCCTAGCAGGACCAAAGATGACTTGAGGGGGGGCCACCTGGCTGCTTCTGTGGGTCCCTAGGCAACTTTATGCCCTCATAAATACTGGACTGCTAGTGAGTGAATGGGGCCTCTGTGGCAGGGGGCCCAGGCCTCTTCTGCAGCACCCCTGTCCAAGGGGCTGCACTAGCTCACTGGGGTACCCACTGTCCTCTGGGCTGGAGAGACATGGCAGGACTGGGAAGGAGCCCCCTGTGCTACTCTGGAAGAGAAAGGAGATGGGAGGGAGGCAGCTGGCCTCCGAAACAAAGGCGTTACCATGGTTACCTCTGAAGAGAGCAACTGTGCCAGCAGAAGAAAGGGTGCAGCATACAGTCCCCAAGCCAGGACAAGGACGACAGGATGGTTGCTACGGAGATGACCAGGCTGACCAGACTTGACCGCTTCCCTGGAGCCCTGGCCTAGGACCAGCTCATGGTCCTAGATGTCCACCACCCTCCTCTACTCCCCTCACCCCTGCTCTCTAACACTCTGACCCCTGTGCTGTGCCCCTGAGGGGTCCAAGTACAGCCACCCACACACACATACCATCAGCTCCAGAGGTCAGAGGCTCAGGCAGAATGACCCTACCATCTGCTCGGAGACCACCCAAGCTGTGTATGGCCATCCCACCCTGGGGGCGGCTCCCATTGCACATGAGCTCTGGGCAGGGACAGGGTTTTACCCCTTCAAACAGATGCCACTGCTGAACTCCAGGAACCAGCTGCCGCCTCCCTCTGCCTGGTCCCTGCCATCAGGGCTGGGTGGTGGGCAGCTGGGGCTGAGACTCCTGAGCTGGTGACGGGGGTGCCCTAGGAGCACTTGGGGTGCTTTTGACAGTCTTTGCAAGGTCAAGAGCCAAATTATAGAGGCTAGAATGGGAGAAAAGGCAGGAGTGGCTTGGGGCTGTGCCAGGGGGAGGGCAGTGACTGATGATGACAGCTGAGCACACTGCGACTCATACCCTCGGCTCGTTACCCCCTGCAACAACCCAGCCAGTGACCGCTGCACCATCATACCCACTTCATAGAGGAGCAGACTGAGGCTCAGCGGGTTACCCAAGCTGGGCAATGGGGATGAGTCAGAGCCCTGCCCAGACCAGGCCAGGCCCTCCTGGGACAAAGGGCCAAGCATTCCTGCTTGTGAAGTCCAGCAGCTATGACTGTGCGTGCTGTCCATGCCGAGATGTGCTGCTTCGGGGGGTCATTCTGGGGTGTCTGATGGCCTCATGTGCCATGTTTGGGTGAATGCTCCTACCCAAGCCCAAGCCAAACCCAAGAGCAGCCCCATAGCAAAATCTGTGATGCCTCCAGCCCGGTCATGGATGATTGGCACCTCCTGTCCCAGCTTGTGAATTTGGGGGTCATTTGGGGGCAACAAGGATGGGCCTCTGGATCTGGAGAGGACCTTGGAAGCCGAGCCAGGCCTGAGCACTCAGACCAGAGGGCAAGGGCTCCCTGACTGCATTTCTAGGGCTATCCCCTCATTATCTTAGCCCAGCAGGGGAAGCTGTACCCTCCAGTGGAACCAGGTCCCCAGTCAGTGGAGATCATGACCTATGGCCTGCCTTTGGCCACCAGCTGCCCCATGGGTGGGTTGGGGCCACCTAGGAATACACCGCTGGTTCGCACAGCCTCCCGCCCTCTCCCATGAAGGAAGCAGAACATATGGAAAACTGAGGCTCAAAGGGCAGAAGCAACTTGCCCAGGGCCCAGCATCCTAGCAGGGCAGCAGTGCCAGACTTACCCACAACCCCCTGTCCTCTGGCCCACTGCACACTTACCTGCCTGTACACTTGTGGGCCTGGGTTTATCTCTTCATCTGGGCCCACGCCCAACACAGCCTGGTCAGACCAGCCGGAGTCTGGCGTCCAAGAACACTGGTGCCTCCACACCACAGCCCCGCCCGGCTGGCTGCTGGAGGTTCTCTGGGCCCGCCACTCCCAGACCTGCGCAGGACAGGTTTCTGCACACAGGCCCTGCTGGGGCGTACATGGAACCATGTACATGGATGCAGCCGGGAGCAGCCTGGCCACGGAGGCCTGGCCCTGTCTCTGGTAGCTCGGGCCAATCCCTCCCCCCAACTTTCAAGTCTCCCTGCAACGTGACAGCACTCGGCTTCCCTGTCGTTGGAGGAGGGTATTTTTAGGTTTGAACCCGCCTTGTGAACAGACAAGTTATCAATAGCAGCAGCAAAGGGCTTTTTCTTGTTCTTGTTCTTTTTTATTTTTTCCCGTGTCTTTGGGACCTGAACAGTCTGCACCCATTAAATTCTGCCAGAAGATGTAAAGGAGAGAGGTATTCCTCTTATAAACCTTTTACCCCGCAGCATCCTCCCTGCGGGGGCTTTGCCAGCCCGCTCAGTCTGACCCCATCTGACTCAGCAGCACCTGCCCTGCTCCCTTCCTCTGTCTGTGGTGTTGCGCTCATCTGCCTGGTGACAGTGACGCTGTCCCAGCAGAGGGCGAGGCTGGGCTCAGGGACTCTTAGGCTGCAGGTGGGGTGGGAGGCCCTGACTTCCACTATGCAGCCCTTACTTTTGGGCTCTATCGTAGCACCCGGAGTTTATCAAACACACACTGTGTCCCCAGCACCAGGCCGAGTAGCTTTGACAGCACCAGCTCAGCTATCTCCCTGGCCACCCAGGAAGAGTGGTGAGAAGGAAACACCGAGGAGTTGGGACCTGCCGTCTCAGGCCTCCATGGCTGCTGTCCAGCATTTCTGGAGGACAGGGCTCCCCAGGTGAGCAGATCTGGGAGAGCTGTCCAAGCAGAGCCAACAGACGTCCATGCCATGCTTCCTGGAGCACTGGGCACTGCTTGGCCCTGTGCAGACCCAGTGTGTCTGAACCAAGAAGTTTCCCGCAAGACACTGAGTGGCCTCCTTCCTTGCTGGGGGATGTTTGAGCCAACTTGGCTGCTTTCCCTTCAAGATTAAAGCTCCATATCTGAGAAAGCCCAGAATAAGACACCCGCAAAACTCAAATGTGCTTCTCACTCATGTGACACAGCCCACAGTGTCCAGGCTGGTGGTGTCATTGGGAACCTAGGCCCAGCTTGCTGCGTCATTTGCTTCCGTACTCAGTGCCCAGAATAGTTGCCCACACTCTTGCAGTCGTACACAAATCTGACCAGAAGGAAGGAGCCATAGAGTAAGGGCAGAAGTGCTGTTCCCTCAGATGAGTCTGCTTCCTGTGAGGCTCTGTCCCTAAAGTCACCAGGTTCCTCTGCACACGTCTCACTGGACAGAGCTTCCTCCTATGCCACTTTTGGCAGCAGCATTTCAGCTGAGCGTATGGCTGTGTAGGGTGCTAACAGGATTGTGGATGGCCCTTTGTCAGAGAGCCCTTCCTGCTGGCCTTACCCAAGAGGGGGCCTCTGCAACCACTAAGCCTAGTGACCAGGTCTGTCCATAGTCCAGGGTCTCGCTAGAGCCAGAAGCGTGGACACCCTGGAAGTGATCACGTGGGCCCCAATTAGTCAGAAGCGGGCTCATGACACTGCTCCAGAAGAGAGGGCAGCACTGGGCGTGAGGCAGACGCGCTGCCCACCATCCCCAGCACACTTGCCCAACTAACCTGTCCCCCACCTCTGTCTGTGCTCAGTGAGCCAAGGTTTCCCTCTTCCCAGCTGTAGCCTGGCAGAAAGCTACTCCCACTTCCTGTCCCCAGGTGCGCTGTGGCTGGCCCTGCCCTGGACTCTGGGCATCGCCCTGAGCAGAGCACAGACCCTGTGGACTATTGGGCAGGTTCCAGTTCCCCTCTCTCCACACTCTCCAGGGACCCACGTGGGGTGGGAAGGGTATGTGCACATCCGTGTGCACGGCCTGGCGGGCTGGCGGCAGCCGGAGGAGAGACAGCTGGGCTGGGTTGGATTTAGCTCCCTGGAGCCAAGTGCGTTGGCCGGAGCCGCTGGCTGAGCCTCAGTGCCAGGGAAGCCGTCACACTGGGGTGGGAGGGACGTGTCTAAACATGCCTGGGGAGCCAAGTCAGGAGCGGAGACGGCTCTGGGCCCTTCCCCGGAGTAGTCTGGGCCAGTGGGCATCCGTCCATGGGCCTGCATGTATGTGCCATCAGGCAGAGCTGGGGGCATGGGTAAGACACAGCCAGGAGTTTGGGGTCCTGGGAGCCTGGAATGCTCCCCACCTCTTCCTGGGAGAGGAACCTGTGCGGAGGAGGACAGGGCGGAGCCCATGGTGCTCATGTGGGTCCCAGCAGAGGGTAGTCCCGCCTGCCTGCCCCGAAACTGGAGGGGGGTGACCCCTCCGGCAGCGCTGCTTGGAAGCCTGGAGCCTCGCATCGAGCAGGCACACAAGCTGCATCATGAGAGGGGCCCAAGCTCAGGCTCCTGCGTCTGCAAATTCTTAAGACTCTTGGGCCAAGGGACCCACGCTTTGGTCTCGCAATGGGCATCGCAAAGTGCGTCTGTCCCCCAGAAGGAGGGTGTGGGGGAGAACATGGACCCAGAGCTGCTGCAGCCAGCTGGGGTGACTGTACCCTCAGACGCTGTGACTGACCAGGTAGGGCTTGTTCTGCGGGGGCGGTGTGTGTGTGTGTGTGTGTGTGTGTGCCTGAAAGGGCCTCCGGCCCACACTGTGCCAGCACTGCCCTGGCGAGGGAGAGAAGAGGAGGCCAGCTGCCCCGGAGACCTCGGGCCGCCCTCCCCAGGGCACTGCTGCAGACAAAGCCAGCTCGGGGCCTCTGCCTTCCTGCTCTCCTCGGGAGTGGCCTCCTGAGCTTCTAGCCAAGCTGCACAGAGGAGGTGCTCAATAAAAGTGCCTGGTACTCACAGGACTGGGGTGCAGGTTGGACCAGGCAGCCTGCCGGAAATCAGGACAGAGCCCAGAGTCCGCATGGACTGCGCCCTGCCATTTGCTCCTGGAGGTCTTGGCTGCAGCCCAGGGCTCCCTGTGCCTTATGGCTCTGGGGCATGGTGAGGGATGTGACAGTGCTTCGGGAGACACGGGGAGGGAGCACCGGATGCTGCACTGGCACCCACTCTGTTCTCCAAGAATGACCAGAAGGGATCCCACCTGCAGGCTGACCACACCTTTGGCCTCAGACTGATGCATGACTGACTCCTAGGGTATCTCATGGGGTAATGAGCTGGGTTGAGGATGTGGGGGCCAGGCCCTTCATCTACCCCAGGGCTGTGCATGGAAGCCTGAGAAGAGAGCAGGATTGAGCCCAGGCTTCAAGCATCCTCGGGTACACATACATGTAGAGAGAGCATCATGCTAGCCATTAGGCTTCTGGATCCAGCCATGCCTGAAGGAGGTGCCACTGTAGGCAGGCTCTAGGAGGTTTACTGTGGTTCCATCCTAGTAGATGAAGAGCCCTGGCCAATGTGCCTGCCTTTCCACATGCGGGGAAAATGGCCCCTTGTCAAGCCAGGTCTCTGGGTTCCCTCTCCTCTGCTCCCCATCATGGCACCCCAGGTGGGATCGCCCTTCAGGATGGCACACAACGGATTTATTCAACACAGACACCAAGGAGCCGCAGATGTGCACTGCAGGAGCCCTGGCCACCTGCTCACGCAGCATTGCGACATGGTATGGGTGGGAAAGGCCCAGAAGGAGGTGTCTGGCCTCTCAGAGACTCACATTAGTCACCATGCGGCTCTCCCAGCTCTGCTGGGCTCTCAGGTGGGTGCATCTGGGAGAGGAGAGAGGGCAGTGCCAGGAAGAGGTGTGCTTGGTTGAGGCCTGCCAGAAGTGTTGGGGGCAGCAGGCCTGTGTGAAGCTGGGCAGGGGACACACTGGGCAGTGAGTACTTTGGAGATGTAGACGCCCTCCCCAGGGCTGCAGGGAGGAGCCAGGTGGCCTCTGCAGAAGATCGGCCCTAGTCCAGCTTTGGGAGCTGGGGTTCCCCTGGCCGACACTTTGTGCCGACTGCCGTTGTCCCAACTGGAGACAGAAAGCACTAAGGTCACTCTGGTAGTCCCGAGGAAATCTTCGGGAGCCTTGCAGGCCAAGCTTCCCAACCATGAGAGGCGATGCTCTGTGCCTGCTGCCCCCTCAGCCCTGGGGTCCCCAACAGTTCCTGTTTCCTGGCCGTGCATGTGCACATGTGCACGTGCCATGTGAGGATTGTGGCATCCAACAGGTGACGGTCCTGCCAGACCTGGGGAGGGGCCCTCGACCGACAGTAAGCTCCCAACTCCTGCCCTCCCAGGATTCATGCAGGGAGGGGACACTTCTGTCCCAGGAGGAGGCAGGGTCAGCTTCCTCCTGGTGCCTGGTTCTGTGTCACCAAACACACAAACAGGCGCACACACACACACACAGACACACACACACACACAGACTCACCCAGATGCTCCCACCCGCCCCGCTCCCGCCTGGAGCACCCTTCCTCCCAGGCATCATCCTCATTAACCGGGTCTGCCCACCCAGCACTGCGCGCTCTTGGACTCATCTGTTATTTTCCTGACAGGTGCTGGTTCTCCAAGGAGCCACCCTGTATCCCAGGGGACCCTGAGTGTAAACAGAGAGCTCCTCCAGGGTGGGGCCAGGCTGTCCCTGCCCACAGGAAGCAGCGAGGAGGAGCAGGCCGAGGCTGCAAGAGGGGGAGAAGAGCTCAGGGGCCGCGTTTGCAGTGGGCCTGTGAGTACACATGCACACGCGCACACACGCACACGCGCACACACATGCACACACACATGCGCACACACACACACTACTCACGCACACGTCCAGGGCCGGACCCCAAGACTGACACAGGTTGGGGGGACCTGAGGAGCCTGAGGTTCTGAGAGGGCCCTAGGGGAAGTCTCAGGAGGGCAGCAGCACAGGGGTAGGGGTGGCACAGAAGAAGTCACCGGCTTGTCCCTCCCACTCCTCCAGCAGCCTCTGCCCCCACTGGGTGCTGCCTTCCTGGCCCTTGGACCTGACTTTGGTCTTCAAGCCCTCCTCCAGGGAGCACTGCCCCTACCTAGACACATACACTGCCCATGCGGAGGACAGCACTGGCCTGGAGGCCTCAGGCAGCAACCAGACTGCTCCACACAGTTCCCCAGACACACAGGGGGCTCTGGCCTCCAAGCCTTGGCAGTGCTGACCCTCAGCTCTCTGGATACCCAGACCCCAGGTCCAGGAAGTTTGCTGGGGCGACCCTGCCTCTTGTGCTGGCCACATGGGCTATGGGAGGGCAGGGAACACCTGGGAGCAGGATGCAGGTGCCTTCCTGTGACAGGAGCCACCTGGGCTGGCCTGCCCAGACCTGGGGGCACCCACCTGGGCCATGCTGCTGCCCTCCACACTGCCCTGTCCCGCACCGTCTTGCTCTCTCTCCCACTCCATGCCGCACCCAAAGACCACCTGCTGTCCCAGCCAGCCCACCGAGGCCCAAAATGCAGTACTCTCTGTGGCCAGGCTGTGCCCTGTGGCTCTTCAGCTCCTTGGAAGAATGGGGACAGGGCGGCTGCACAGGTGACTCTGGTGTTGCAGGCTACTGTCCTGCCGTCTCCACTCTTTCTCCATCCTCCCGGGTGCTGTCGTGGGCCTCAGGTGACGCTGTGCACCCTGTGGTCAGCCAGCCCACATGACTGCAGGAGCCAGGCCAATGCAGGTGACTCTGGGCTTCTCAGCGGCTCCCTGTCCCTCCTGGGAGTGGAGAAGGCTCTGACAGGGTCCCACAGGGAGGGTCCAGGAGGGCAGCAGCCTGGAGCTACACAGAGACACTTGGCATGTGGAAGGAAGCAAACAGAGAAAGGCGAGTGGCAAGGTGGCAGCTGGATGCAGCCGTGTCTGACGCTGGTCGTGCTGGACTCCTCAGCCTTGGGTGACAAAAACCCTCATTTCCATCATGGCTTTCCTGAGCTGGTTTCTGTGACCTGCTGACAATGAGCAGCACTTCTGTGTCTAGAGTTCCTGTCCCACCCCAACCCTTTCCAACACCTGTGCCTTGGGCCTGATTCTGCCAGGTCCCCAAAATGGAAAGAGCAAGACTGAGCTCTTTTTCCAAATCGGTGGGCTCAGACACCGTTTTTATCACGCCCCGGCCGAGCTCATCAGGATGCAGGGAGCTGGCTCCGAATGTCATGGGGGATGAAAAGGGAAATCTGCATTCCCATATTCAAATGCTCTCCTGCAGAGAGAGAACAAATAGCGCTTCTCTGAAGAGGTGGCCTGGTGCAGGACCCAGGCCGTGACGAGGGCCTTGGCTGTCACCAGCGGGACAGCTGGCCCTGGGCGGCCCCGCGCCCTCATTATTTCTCATTAGTGAGCCATGTCCTGAACAGCAGGAGCAGAGCTCTGTGCACAGTGACACTGGACTCGCCCTTGGTCCAAGGCAGAGAGGTCTTCTCGGGCCCAGCAAGAGAAGCTGGGGGCAGAGCTGCCACCCACGATGGCACCGGTACACAGGCCCGTGGCCAGCTGGCTTTGCCACCCCCGGCCCTAATCGCCATCCCACCAGTGCTCTAGCACTGCCAGGAAGGTCCAACGAGTCGATCTGCACACAAACGAAGCAGAGCCCAAGCACCCTCGGCCTGCTCGTACCTTTCATGCCAACACTGTCTTCTGAAGGCATCTGTAGGTCTTGGGGGCTCATCTGCACCTCTGCTGCTGGACTAGGGGAGCTGTACCTGTGTATTCACAGGAACCACCAGGGAAGGGAGTATCACAGTGCCCAAGAGGGCTCCTGACCTCCACACCTGTTCCCCCGAACCCCTGTGCAGCAGGAGTCCCACCCTCTCCTGGCCAGAGCCACTCACCCTGACCCTTCCTATCTGCTGACCTCCTGTGTCCCCAGTGAGGACCTCTAACCCCGCAGAGCCCAGAGCTTCAGAATGGCCAGCTGCAGACCGATCATGGAGAAGGGTGTCAAGTGGGCCATGCTTGTCACCGCTCCTGGCTCCTCGACACCTGTGCCTCTCTTATTGGCGATGTGGTGCCATGCAGAGGTCTCTGACTCATAACCCGCATCCTGCAGGACGGCACCGCTCCTCACAGGTCACTGTCCCCAAGCTGTGCCTGTGGAGATCAGTCCCTGCTGATCAGCCTCTATTTGTTCCTGGAAGGTGTGGCCAGCAATGCAGTCCAAGTTTCCGGGTCATGTGTCTTCTTTGCTGGGAAGAGGACTCCCTGGCTGGGTGTCACATCTGCGGATCAGGACTCCATGAGCCCCTGCATTGTGATGCAGGCTTTGTCAGTAAGTGGGGTAAACCCAAACCAGAACAGGTACACAGAGGGGGTCCTGTGAGGACCAGGACAGCGGGTGGCCAATGTGTCCTCCTCACAGACAGTGCCTCTGGCAGCTTGGAGCTGGTCTGTGCCTGGTGTCTGCCTTTCAGAGGTAGCAGCAGCAGTGGACTCGCCCTGTGGCAGTCTGTACTCCTAAGCCCACCTTCGGGCTAGCGTGGCCATTTTGTCTCTGCGTGTCGTTACCCCTTGGTGGTGGATGCATTCTGGAGGGTAACACAAAACCCATCATAGTCACACACCAGGCCCATGCCAGAGGCTCAGAGTGCCCGATCTCCACCTCCGGGTCTTTTCTTTTCAGAACCCTGACCCACTTGCCAGGACGCAGATTATTGCTCCTGAAGTCATGGCCACTCTTACCTGGTCATCCTCCTTTTCCTATACGATGTGCACAGCTCAGAGAGGCACTCTCAAGACAGCCTCGGGGCAGAGTGCTACGTGGAGACTCGCTGCGTTCATGTTCATCGCCTTGGCTAAATTAGGCTCAGCCAAAGCCCTGTGTGTGGACACTGCCACCCTCGTATGCTCACTGGCCTCGAGGGCTTCCATCTGGGGCTGGGCCAGGCTTGTGGTGGTTGAGACTGCGTTCCAGGATCCTAGGCAGGTGGCGTGCAAGTTCTAAACAAGGATGTCCTGCCCACTCTCGGCCGGCCCTGGGGCTAACAGGGTTGTGCATGTAAACACTGGCAAAGAGTCTGGACAATAGAGGGCGCCCAGCACCAGCAGCCGCTATCATCAGGCAACTCGGTTCCTGTTGGCCTCCATTTACACAAGCTCTCAAGGGTCAGGTATTACACGGTTGGACCCTCAGCCCAGGATCTGAGGTGAATCCGCCCCCAATCCTCGCGGAGTGCCCTTAGGAAAAGGGCTGAGACCCTGACCTTGATAACTGTCTCAGGTGACACACGGTACACAATGCCCCATCTGCTCTTGATGTGTGCTGTTCCCACCACTGCCATAGGCTGAGTCCCCAGAAAAACTGTACAGTAATGTGGATGAGCTGTCCCTACCCAGCTGCTGGCACAGAGACCCACCCCAGGGATGGGCCCTCTGCTCAGGTGGCCTGGCCCCAGCTTGCTCTAGGGATGGGCAGAGGACAAGGAGGTTCTTGGACATCTAGGCATCTGTGGATGAAAGATAGGGAAGGAGAAATGCCACCCAGACCCCCAGAGCCTCCAGGCCTCTGTTTTTGGGCTATTAAACTTCCAGCTCCATTGCCTTCTTAGCCTCCAGCCATCTCCCGGGACTCCAGGGACACACACAGCATGTTTGGCTGGAGCTGGCCTTGGGGGGTGGGGTGGAGGAGAGGGCATGGTGGCACCCGCTCAGCAGGGACGGAAACGGTGAGCCCTGCCCCTGCCAGATCAAAGGAAAGCTTGCACAGCAGTATCGTGGGGCCCAGCAGCCCCGCTGGCCACTCCAGGGAATGTCCCACCTCGTCACTAAGTATGTGCCTAGACCCAGTGCTGTCCCTGCTCACAGCGCAAGTTATGGTGATGCGGGGCGGGCAAACGCGGGTTAGAAGAGATCCGAGCGGGCTTCCGGGAGGAGGGCAGCTGAATCCGCCCCTCCCCCAGAGCGGGCTCCTGGAGGCCGTGCGCAGTGGGCCTCGCCTCTGTGACCAGCCCCCCCGCACAGCGAGCAGAGAAGCTCCCTGACCCACGCCCCAAAGTTTGCGAACACCGCGGGGGCTGGAGCGAGGCGCGGATCACCACAAGCTGCAGTCAGGACGCGACGCCCGGGGTCCTTCTGCAGCTCCTCCCAGCAGCCTGCCCCACCCCCTCAGGGCTCATTTTCGTCCTCTCTGAGGCATCCACGGATGTGCGCCGCTGGCAGCCGAGCAGAGTCGCTGCTTCCCTCTCCCTCGGGCACTGTTCCCTGTCTGCTGTCTGATGTCTGTTTTCGGGTCCCAGCCTGTCGCCGTTTCCCTGGCTGTAGCTTTATGCGTGTCTGAGCGTGGGCATGTCTGTCTGTCTGCACTGAGCCTCACCAGATAACTCTGTCCTTGACCCCGAGTATCCAAGCACGTGTGGCGAGGGCGGGGCGCCCCTCCCGCTGGCGCTCCTCCTCCGCCCGCTCCCGCGCCCGCGGCGCTAGCGCAGCCGCCCTGGCTGCGCCCCTAGCGCACTGACCTCGCTAGGTGACCTGCAGCGGTGACCCGCCCACCGCACTGTCCAGCCGCGGAATCCGCGGCCCCTCTCCAGGATGCTTGCCTCTCCTCCCTCCACCTGGAGCCTACTGCGTCCCGGGTGGGCTTGCTCTGATCCCGGCTGGGTCTGCTCAGCCGCGTCTTCCCTTATGTAACTCCACATCTGTGTGTATATTGCAGGTCACCCAGGACCCTGCTCTAGGCCCTGCCCACGGGAAGACTGAGACCCAGGGTCCCGTGCATAGGAGGCTGAGCCCTGGGTCAGGGCGACTCTCTCAGAGACCCCCTCTCCACCCATTCTCCTCGGGAGGCTTCTTCCTCCAGAAACCCACTTCCCCGAAGCAGGAAGCGAGGAGGAGCCCCGCGAGCAAGTACCCCCGCCGGGTGCAGGCGTGTCCCCCATCCTCCATCCCAGGTCCACACAGGCGCCCGGGCTTCTGACGCGGGCCAGGTAGGGGTCACCGGGGCCAAGACATAAGGAAGGCCGAGCAGCCCAGAGGCGGGTCCCGAGATGACACTGCAGATCAGCCCCTGCCCCGCGGCCGGGTCGTGCCGGGACCGGGCACCCCGCCAGCCGCGTGCGCACCCGGGCTGGGGCTCCAGCCGGCCCGGTGGGCACGCGGCGCTGTCCATGGTGCTGCCCGCGCCGGGCGGGGCGGGGGCGGGGCCAGGGCGCCAGCCAATGGCGGGGGCTCTGCGCGGGGCGCGGGGCGCGGGGCTCTGGGCGCCGGGGGCGGCGGGCTGGGCTTGGGCGCACTCCGCGGCGCGCGGCGCTCCGGGTGCACGGACGAGCCGGCCGCAGCCGGGACTCCGACTCCGCTCCGGCTTCTCTGCTCTGCATCGGCCTCGCTGCCCGCCCCGTTCGTCTCGGATTCCGACCCCAGCCTCCCCGGCCCCGCGGACCATGCACCGGGCGCCCCCCGGAAAACCGGGCTGGGCCGATTGCCGGCAAAGACGAGGCTCCCGGGCCGGGGCTCCACCTGGACGCCCAGCTCGCAGCCCGAGCCCTGTCCCGCGCCCCGGCGCCGCGTGAGCCTGCAGGGCCATGGAGCGCGCGCCGCCCGACGGGCTGGCGAACGCGTCGGGGGCGCTGGCGGGAGAGGCAGCAGCGGGCGGGGCGCGCAGCTTCTCCGCCGCCTGGACCGCGGTGCTGGCCGCGCTCATGGCGCTGCTCATAGTGGCCACGGTGCTGGGCAACGCGCTGGTCATGCTCGCCTTCGTGGCCGACTCCAGCCTCCGCACCCAGAACAACTTCTTTCTGCTCAACCTCGCCATCTCCGACTTCCTCGTGGGTAAAGCCCCCAGACCCCGCCCGCTGTCCGAGCCCGGGGGCGCTGCGCCCACCGGACCATCCGAGCTTGGAGGCCCCCGGAGCTGGGCAGCACACACTCCTGCGGGGCCCAGGCTGGGGAAGGGGCGTCGGAGCCTTTGGGGCAGTGGGCGCGGGCGAAGTTGCTCGCCTCTCGGGCCGGACGGGGGCTGCGGAGAGACCTCCTGGGAAGGGCCTTGAGCCGGCGGGTGCTCGGCGCAGCGCAAGGCGCAGCGGCCGCGGGTACAGCGCCGGCTTCTGCGCCGTAGCCAAACAAAGGCTGCGGCGGGCTCAGGACACGCGGAGGGTGCTGGGGGGAGGCTGGAGAGGTTGGTGGAGAGGACCGCGAAGGGGGTTCTGGAGCCGCGCTGGGAAGGGGACCGCGGGGAAGGCGGGGGTGGGGTGTGGGCGATGCTGGAGGAGCGTGCGCTCACGTGTCCATGCGCTGCTGCGGGCTGGAGGGCGGGGGGCGGGGCGCGCAGAGGGGGCCGGAGCGCCAGACACCTGTTGGGGCTGCCAGATGCTTCTCCCAGACACTGCAGGGCGGTTTTGTCGGTGGGAGTGGTTGGCGGGGGCTGGGGCCGTGAGCCCTTTAAGCCAAGAAAAAATGCTTTTTCGATTTTTAAACTGAGGATGGAGCTGTCCAACAGCCAGGATAGGGTCTGATCCGGCGTGGGGGTTGGGGAGGAAGGAAATGCCCTTCCTTTTTCCCGTTGGGGGCTCCAAGGGCCAGACAGAAGAGAAGTCCAAGGGTCTGCGTGCCCCATCCCCTCTTCTGCTCCCAGTCCAGGGGCTCTGTGGGTCTGGGGGTTGCAGCCTGGGGGGGGCGAGAGGGTAAGATAAGAGATGCTAGCCACAGGCGGTGCCCACCCTGGGAACCCCAGGCCTGCTGGGTCTGATCCCAAGCGCCTGTCACCCGTGGTTCCAGCGCACCCTTCCTCTTGCACAGGGGCCTTCTGCATCCCGCTGTATGTGCCCTACGTGCTGACCGGCCGCTGGACCTTTGGCCGGGGCCTCTGCAAGCTGTGGCTGGTGGTGGATTACCTGCTCTGCACCTCTTCGGTCTTCAACATCGTGCTCATCAGCTACGACCGCTTCCTGTCTGTCACCAGAGCGGTGGGTCCTGGGCTGCAAGTACTGAGTCTCACTCCTTGGGCTTGATCCCTGCTGGCCTCAGACCTGACTTGTGGGCACTCCTTGGCCATTCCCCCACTCAGAGGCCACTGGCTGCTAGCAGGACAGGTCCTGGCATGGGCAGAAGCAGGGGGTCTGACTGGGAATCAGATGCTCCTGAGGAAGGGGTGTTACTGAGCAGCCTCTGGCATGGAGTGCATCCAAAGTGCCTGGAGATGAGACAGGATCTGTGTCCCTTCTGCAAGCTGCACAAGAGCTGCAGGAGGACAGGCTGCTGCACTTGGCTTTGTCCGTTCCCCTCAGTGCAAGTGGCAGTGGGATGTTAGCCCCGGACCTGCCTGGATCTGTTGAGCAGAAGCTGTGCAGATGCCAGCGTGAGACAGGGCGGCGGCACTGCTCCCTCCTCGGCCCAACTGCTCAGGCCTGATCAGGGAAGCAGGCTTCTCTCAACCCTAGAAAGATTGAGGGGCAGAATGCCAAAAGCACAATGCCAGGGTCCTCCCCAGTCCCTCCTGCCCTACTTCCCTCCCTGAGCCACCAGGGAAATGGAACTGTCTTGGGTTGTTATGAGGTTAAATAAGCTAACATCCAAGGGTGCCCATGACATGCACCGTAGATTCATGGAGAGCTGTCGCTCTGGTCATTGTTCCTGTTGTCCCCCAGGTAAAAGCCATCAGGCTGATGTGATGGGAAGTTAGAGGTCCTCCTCACTTTCTCCTCTGATTTCCCACCTGAGACCCCCAGCTGGGTCTTTGGCCCCTCCTGCCACCCTGCCCCCTGCTGGGTGGAGACTCTTAGCATGGACTTACTGGCCCCACCCTCTCTGCCTGTACTTTCCAGAGGTCCTTATGCATATCTTGGATGCTAGGTTACTGTGTGTGTGTTTCTGTGTGTGTGTGTGTGTGTGAGAGAGAGAGAGAGTGCACGCGCATGCAGTTTCTTGCGAGCCAGCACATGGCTTCATTCTTGCATCTCCAGCTCCCAGGGGCAGGAGCACCTGAGTGGGGACAGAGCTGGACCTTCCTTCTGCACAGCTGGCTCATTCAGCTTGGCTCAGGCCTCTGCAAGATGGCTCACATCAGAATCAGTTGTGCTCAGCTCTGGGAGGTGGCTGACTCTAAGTCTGGCGCCAGGGAGACTGGCCAAGGACAGGGCACTGGGAGAGTTCACTGGTGGTGGGGTTGGCAAAGAAGCTTGACTGTGGGGAGTCCCAGGGCTCTTGAAGGGTGTGGCCAGACAGCGACCAGCCAGGATTCACCAGAGAGGCCCCTGCCCACGGCCTGGGAGAGCAGAGAGCGAGGAACAGCCCTGCAGGTGAGGGGCCATCTGGCCTGACCTTCCCTTCCCTCCTCCCTGCATGTCCCACTGCAGGTGTCCTACCGGGCCCAGCAGGGAGACACTCGGCGGGCGGTGCGGAAGATGGCGCTGGTGTGGGTGCTGGCCTTCCTGCTGTACGGGCCCGCCATCCTGAGCTGGGAGTACCTGTCCGGAGGCAGCTCCATCCCCGAGGGCCATTGCTATGCTGAGTTCTTCTACAACTGGTACTTCCTCATCACAGCCTCCACCCTGGAGTTCTTCACGCCCTTCCTCAGCGTGACTTTCTTCAACCTCAGCATCTACCTGAACATCCAGAGGCGCACCCGCCTACGTCTGGACGGAGCGCGCGAGGCTGGCCCAGACCCCCCACCAGAGGCCCAGTCCTCCCCGCCCCCGCCGCCCCCAGGCTGCTGGGGCTGCTGGCCCAAAGGGCAGGGGGAGCCCATGCCGCTGCACAGGTACGGGGTGGACGAGGCCGGCCTTGGCGCCGAGGCTGCAGAGGCAGCCCTCGGGGGCGGTGGCGGCGGGGGTGCTGCCGCCTCACCCTCCTCCAGCTCCGGCAGCTCCTCGAGGGGCACAGAAAGGCCACGCTCCCTCAAAAGGGGCTCCAAGCCCTCCGCATCCTCGGCGTCTCTGGAGAAGCGCATGAAGATGGTTTCTCAGAGCATCACCCAGCGCTTCCGCCTGTCTCGGGACAAGAAGGTGGCCAAGTCCCTGGCCATCATTGTGAGCATCTTTGGGCTCTGCTGGGCCCCGTACACCCTGCTGATGATCATCCGAGCTGCCTGCCATGGCCACTGTGTCCCTGACTACTGGTACGAGACGTCCTTCTGGCTTCTGTGGGCCAACTCAGCTGTCAACCCTGTTCTCTACCCGCTGTGTCACTACAGCTTCCGCCGCGCCTTCACCAAGCTGCTCTGCCCGCAGAAGCTCAAGGTCCAGCCCCACGGCTCTCTGGAGCAGTGCTGGAAGTGAGCACGGCCACTCCCACGTCCCCCAGGTGTGAGCCGCACCCTGAATGTCACGGCAGCTGCCCTTTGACCATTTGGCCTGCACTGCGGGCAGCTTGGTGGGCTGCCTGGGGCCCTCACTGGCTGAAGTGGAGTGTGGGTGGTGGGCTGTGCCCCCCAGACCCTGCTTCAATCCCAGAGGGACAACCCATGAGTCCTAGGCACGTTATCCACCCCCACGGACAGTGCAGTGCTGAGTGGTGTCCATGTTTTGCACACTTAGTGGCTGGTGTTCTCAAAGTGAACGCTTGGTGTGTGCTCCAGCCTCCCGACCTGGCAGTGTGCTCCTGCACGCGTGCTCACCTCCACACCTCCGCTGCTCCAGACGAGCCCAGGACGCCGCTCCAACCGAGCCTGGGACGCTACCCTCGCTGCTGTCTGCCTCTTGCTGAAGCCCAGAGCCCAGCTTCTTCATCCCTCTTTGCTCTGACTCGCTGCCCCACCAAGTGTCAAGTGCCCCAGGAATCTCGAGGCCGTTCTCTGCTCTTCCATCCTGGGTGTTTTCAGAAAGATGAAGAAGAAAACATGTCTGTGAACTTGATGTTCCTTGGATGTTTAATCAAGAGAGACAAAATTGCCGAGGCACTCAGGCTGGATTGGCAGGTGTGGGCTCCCACGCCCTCCTCCCTCTGTGCTTCGGCTTTCCGCTGTGCTGTGCCAGCTGCTGCTGCCCGCCCTGCCCCCGGGCTTGGGACAGTAGGGTGGTCCGACTGGCGGTTCCTGAACACAGCCAGAGCCATCCGATGCCTGCTCAGGTGGCCCAGCCTGTCCCACCAGCCCCATGGATTGGGAAATATTGGGTAGGAAGGGACCTGGCTGTGCCCTCAGGGTGCTGAGCCATGCAGCGAGTCAGCGGGATATCAGGTGAAGGGATACATACCTGGGGACACTTTGCCACATCCTGTACACCTGCCGCAGGTGCTCTGCATGCTCTGCTGCTGCCTCTGTCAACGTGAAGTCACAATAAAGTGTTTTTTTTTTTTTTTGGTACCGGAAATTGAACTCAGGACCTTGTGCTTGCCAGGCAGGCACGGTGTCACTGAGCTATATACACGCCTGAAGTGTATTATTTTTATCGGTGCTGATTGTCAAAGACCCCCAAGAGGCAGACAAAAGGCACAGGGGCAGAAGAAAGGGAGTGGCCACCATCCAGGGGCTTGACCTCAGCGAGAGACCAGTGCCCCCATCTGGGAGGGAGCCTGTCACCCCACCCCCCGCCAGCCCAGGGAACGCAGCCTAAGACCCCCGCCCGGCTATAGCCAGGCCTCCCTGGGTGGGAGCTGTGTCCCCACTCAGCCTTCCCTGGGGAGCGGGTCAGCACACCAGCGAGACCCCGGGTGCAGGGGTGGTCCCGGCCTTGCCTCACACACTGGGGGTACTGGAAACGGGTGGCAAAGGGCTGTGGTGACCGGGTGGGCTTCTGCAGCTCCAGGGGGGACTGGGCCGGGAGGGGGTGAGCCTGCAGCTTGGTGGCATCTTTCCTAGAGGCCCAGAGGTGACCCTGAAGGTGCAAGGTGGGAAGAGGATGAGCAGCAGGGTCACAGTGCTGTCTGTCCTCATGAGCCAGTGACTGACTGGCAGCTGGCACAGGGAGGTGGGACAAGCTGGGAGGCCCCGACCCTCTGACCCGGATCCTCGCCTGACCTTGGTCTGCTGGGCTCCCGTTTCCCTTCTCTACCACCTCACTGCCACTGTCCCCCGCCACTGCCCTGTGTCCAGTCTGCCTGAGGTGAGCAGTGCCCCCAGGCAGAGCTCGGGCTCTGACCCTCAGCCCACAGAAACCTTCCTCCCCTGGGCTTTCTTGCACCCCACAGCTGCACCTGCGCTTCCGTTTTCTAAACTCGCTGGAAAACTTCCCTCCAAACTTAAAGTGGACCCTCACCCACTCCCCTAACCCGCTCTGTTCCTCTCCTGGATTCCAGACCTGCCACCGTCTGGTTAAGGCAGAAGCTTCTCCTTGGCAAAAGCCGTGTCGACCCTTCTGTAGTGACCAGAGGGAGGAGGGCCCCGGGGACACTGTGTCCTCTGTCCTCCAGGGCTGGACCCTGTCCTGAGTGGCTGAGAGCAGGGCGGGCAGGGAGCATCTGCCCTGTCTCCGTGGGGCTCGGTGCCCCTCCCTCTCCCCCAGCCTCCTTCACCCTGCACGGCCTGCCTGGCCCCCGTGCCCGTCTGTCCCACCGCCCAGAGCTGTCTGGGAAAGGACAATAGCGGTTCTCCTTGGCAGTGGGCGCCTCCACACAACAGCACGGCCAGGGCCCTGGCTGCCCCTCTGCCTGGCGCTGCTAAATGGCTACAAATTGGAGGATAAAAGCACAGGCTTTCAAGCAATTTTGCCTTCAATCTCTGCAAACTGCTGCTCCTGGAGCTTCTGTGCGGGGACCGAGAAGGAGAGAAGAAAGACACAGAGCCTATTGGGCCTGCGTCGGCAGCAAACAAACACACAGAGGGGCTGCCTGCGGCGCCTGCCAGCCAGCGCCAGGGGAGACAGAGCAGCTGCCCGGGGCACCCAGCTCCGCTCTTGTTTACTAGTGCCTGCTGTGTACCAGGAATGGCAGGAGCGGGGAGGGGGCTGGCATACCAGCCCCCCAGCACAGCCGTGGTCCTAGAGCCTCGGAGAGCTGACAGAGGAGCCAGCCTGGAGCAGGAGGCAGGACCACAGCAGGCTGAGGGCAGGGCACTGGGGCCCCCACCGGGTCCCCTGACCGGGCCCTTAGGGCTGCATGTGTTGGGCACTTTGCTTACCCTGGCACTGGCTCTGAGGCTGCCCCCCAGGGACCAGTTCTGGACAAGTTCTGCTGCTTCAGGGTCCCTCCCAGCCCGGAATGGAGCCCCAAGCTCCCCAGTGGCAGGCCCATCCCCTACTTCTGCAAAAGGCCAAATGATGGAGCCTGAGGTGTGAGCAGCAGTGAGTGGGCTGCTGGGCAAGGCCTTGGGAGCCGTGTGACAGGGCCACCACCTCTGCACTGCCAGGCCTTGTTGCCAGGCGTGTGGGGTACAGTGAGCCTCCTGCTGATGGTTATTGGCACTGGGCATTGGTGTTGGCACAGCCCAGGTGCCTGTGTTCTTTCGGGGACCCTGAGGGGCAGTTACGCCCTCCATTCTGTGCTGAGAGTCAGGCCAGGCGGGAGTCGCCCCCACATCGCACCCATGGGGCCAGAGGGAGCCAGCGCCTGATGCCAAGCCTGATGCCAAGGCCCACACTCTCTCCACTGCATCACATGCTCTTTAGCACCTGCTGTGTGCGGTACATGGGGTGCTGGTGGGCGAGCTGGTCCCCTTTGCAAACCGTGTCTTCCTGGGACACAGGGCCCAAGGCCCTGTCCCTGTGTGCATGACGCTAGGTAGGGGTGTCCCCAGGATGGGGAGCTGAGCAGGACATCCAGAAGAGTCTCCACGAGCTCTGTGGATTTGAACCCACAGCACCAACGGGGCACCCACTGGAGGTCCCCCATTGTGCTGGGCACAGGGAGGAACGTGAGGGAAAGCGAGGGGAAAGTGGCAGGGTGGCAAAGGAGCCACAGAGCCCAGCTGGCCTGGTCACAGGAAGTGTGCTTGGAAGGGAAACTGAGGCCAGGCTAGAGATTGCCCCAGCCCTGCCAGCTGGTCTGCAGCCTGGCCGTGATGCTCAAGCACCTTGAGGGGAAGTCCGGCGCCTCACCTCCTCCTCCCAGTGGGTCTTGCGGTTCAGGCAGTGGCTGCTGGGCCCCAGCTCCTTCCTCGCAGGACAGGCCAAGCCTTTCCAGCCGAGGGGGCAGCTGGGTTCAGTGCCCCAGCTCTCCTCCCCCCACAGGCAGGAAGTGGCTCTCTGCTGCCGCAGCCCTCACCGCACTGCCAAAGTCGCTCCATTGTTGGCAGCGCCCGTCCCTGCCGCCAGCCCAGCAGCTGCACTATGCTAACCTGTCATTAGGCCTCGAGTCTGGCTCCCAGCAGGTGGAGACAGAAAGCTGGTGGGGCTGCCCAGATCTGGGGTGTCTCCTTCTCCACAGCCTCTGCTCCGTCTCCTGGGTGTGGGCGTGAGCGTGAGGTCGGAGGCAGCTGGACAGGAAGTTCTGTCTGAATGGAGGATTCCCAGCTGTGATCTTGAGCAGGTTGGCAAGGTCCCCTACCTGGGTCCCTCCAACAGTTCCTCCCTCCCTGGGGCCTGGGAGGACAGAGAGATATTTGCTCCCACTGTCAAGGTCTTGGGGCATCTCAGTTACCACGCTGGGGTGGGGATATCAGGGTCTGCGGACCCTAGAGAAGTCAAGGTCAAGGGTCAGAGGTCAAGCTCCAGAAGTGCCTGAGTTTCCTCCCATGGACATACAGGTCAGGAGGGGAAGAGCCTGGGCTGAGAGGTGTCCCTCCCCTGCCTGCCTGGGAAGGAAGGTGGGCACCTCGCCCCGTGGAAAGTGTTTAGCCCACAGTGCCGAAGACAGCTGGGGTTAGAACACTATGGTCCAGCCTCCACTTCCCCTCCCGCCCTCCCTCTGTCTTTCCGTCTCTCTTTTCTGTCCGTGTGTGTGTGTGTGTGTGTGTGTGTGTGTGTAGCACTGGGGATCGAACCCAAGCTCTCTGCCCTGAGCCACACCTCCAGCCCTTTTTATATTCTTCACTTCGCTAAGTTGCCCACACTGGGCTGTAACTTTTGATCCTCCTGCCTCAGCTTCCCACGGTGCTGGGATTAAAGTGGGGGCTGCCAAACCCAAATGAGCCCTTTCTTACCTCATCTGGTCCTCAGTATATTGTGTACTATGATTCTCATTTTATACATGAGGAGACTGGGGCACAGAGCGGCTGAGGAGCTTGCTCCGAATCACACACTAATGAGAGCCTGAGCTGGGCTGCGTCCTTCTGGGGTCACTTCCCAGTTCTCCTGCTCCTGGAGTCACCTTGTTCCTCTCCTGAGCCCAGTGTGCCAGGCCTGCCTCAGAAGGCCCGCTTCTCCTTGGGACACCCATCTCCCCTCACGGCACCAGGCTCAGGGCTGCCTGGACTGAGGTCGGGTTGTGATCCCAGGTGCAGCTGGTCAGTGCCCAGGGTGGCTTTGAGGTGGGGCATGACGTGGCCCCAGCAGCCAGCAGCAGCCCTGGGACTGCAGCCAGGTCAGGGAAAGGCCGGCAGTGTCCAGCTGCAGGGGCTGACCCAGGGCCTCTGTGCTGTCTTCAGCAGGGCCACAGCCAAGGAGGCCCTGAGAGCTGGGGCACCTGGATCCCACCGTACCTGAGACCTTTGGTGTGCTGTTCCACAGGTCACCAATGACCCTTTTCCCGTGAGGTGTGACAGCCCTGCGTGGGGGCGGGGCTAGGGTTAGGCCCTCCCTACAATCAGGCTCCCCGGTCTCTGGCAGCTGCTGGCCTGGCCCTGGGCCCGGGGGCTTTCAGTGGGACCTGCTTGGCAGAGGTGTCCTAGGGAGCCTTGCTGCCCCATGGTGGGCAGGTGGGGCCAGTGGGGGGCCTGGCAGAGGCTGAGCTGGACAGTGGGCGCCTCCTGTCCCAAGCCCTGCTTTCTGGCTGGCTGCCAGTGGGGAAAGCTCTCGACTCCGCCCCTGGGGGTGCGGCCCTGCCCAACCAAGAAGGGATGCAGCCCCCAGGACTCAGGCTTTGCCCTGGCCTTGTGTGTGTCTTAGGTGACCCCCAGGCCTTGTGAGCCTGGAGAACCCTGTCACACTCATGTTGGGGTGGCTGAAGTGTGTGTGCAGAAAAGCACCCCCGGCGAGGGCCACACGTGCATCCTGCCCCGCCGTGGTGCGCGCTCTTGTAGTTCTGGGTTAGGCAGCCTACAGGGGGCTCTTGTGGCACCGGTGAGGCAGCCTACAGGGTTCGCTGCACAGACAGCTCACCCCCCCACACGCCAACCCCACCGAGGCATGGAAATAGACCAGCTGTGGGGTTGAGCAGCTTCCCGAGCCACAACCAGCCCTGCCCCCGGGGGGCCCAGGGAAGGTGGGTGACTCGGGCTCTGAGGAAAGGTTCTCATCTGCGGGTCCCCACTGGTATATTGCTGATTTCCCCGAGGCGCCACCCAGAACAGGGCCCCTGGGAGTCCCGGCCCTGCCCCACAGGGTGAGGCCCAGACTGAATGCAGGAGACCACCTGGCTGTGCACACACAGGCGGGGTGAGGGCCTCTGTACACGGGCTCTTGTACTTTCCTCGACAGCAGCCCAGGAGATTCCAGACAATGGCGGTGTCCGGGCAGGGGAGTCCTCACCGCCACAGAGCTGGTGGCCATGTCTCCAGGACGCTTCCCCTGGAGGCCTCCTGCCCAGGGTGTGCAAGCTGCTCTCGGAGGTCCGTGTGTTCAGGCAGCCTGGGGTGCTCGATACCTCAACAAACACTCATAGAGGTGCACAGACGTGAGGCTCAGCGGCTCGGCATCAGCCTAGCAAACAGTGCCAGGCAGGGTACAGAGCCCAGGCGCGGCACCACAGCCTGGTCCTTCCACGGCGCATGAGGGCATGGCGAGAGGCCACAGACATGCGTGCTGGGGCCGAGACAGTCCAGGGCCCTCGGGTGCCCTCCCAGGTTTCTGCCAGTGGAGCCTGGGGCACAGCTGTCAGGAGCTGCAGGGAGACGGCAGCAGCCAGACATGGATCTGTTCTGCCCACTCGTCCCAACCCACGGGTGCGTGTGGGCCTGCTGTGTGTCTTTAGCTCTCAACTTTTTTTATGGTGGTGAAATATACACAAGATAAAACTTGCCATTTATTTATTTTTCAATATTGGGAATTTAACCTAGGGCCTTCTCCCTGAACTGCATCCCCAGCCCTTAAAAAAAAAATTTTTTTTTTTGGAACCGATTGAACTCACAACCTTGCTCTAGCCAGGCAGGTACTTGTGCTGCTGAGCTAAATCCTGGCCCCTAAAAACAGTTTTTTTTTTTGAGATGAGGTCTCACTAGGTTGCCCTGGCTGGGCTTTTATTTGGAATCCTTCTGCCTCAGCCTCCCCAGGTACTGGGATTATAGGCATATGCCAACATGCTCAGCTCCATTAAACTATTTTTAAGTGGACAGCTCAGTGGCAAGAGGCCCATTCCCAATGTTTTACTCCTGTCACCTCTGCCTACCTCGGGAGCATTTTCCTCTACCTTTTAGAATTTGTTGTGAATATGGTGGCACACACCTCTGACCCCAGCACTTGGGAGGCTGAGGTAGGAGAATGGCTGCAAGTTGGAGGCCAGCCTGGGCTGCACAGTGAGTTTGAGGCCAGCCTGAACTGTGTGGTGAAACCCTGTCTCAAGAAGAGGGACTTGTCCCCTCACTAAACACTGAATTGTGTTTTACTTAACATTTTTCTTTTTACAGAGCTACAGATGGAACCCAGGGCCTTGGGCACATGAGGCAGTGTGCTGCCCCTGCGCTGCCCCCAGCTAAGCACGGCTGCTTTCTACTCCACATGTGCAGATGGGGAGCACCCCGCCGAGGACCCCCCTACTGCCCTTGCCGGCCACAGCTCCTCACGCCCGGCTCGAGCTCCAGCCTTCCCCTCTTGGGGTGCTCCGTGCAGAGCTAATTACCCTGCATTGCGGCGTCCCCCACGTGGTTCCTGACTCCCCACCCCACCTCCACCAACACCTCAACACAAAGTGCCAGCAGGAGGGTGCTTAAAACAGGCTTCTGGGTGGGGATTTAGCCTGGCGGCCCAGCACCTGCCTGGAAAGTATGAGGTCCGGAGTTCGATTTCTGATACAAAAAATAAATAGAAATAAAACTGGCTTCCTCAGCACGCTCTTCCTGCCCCAAAGTGGCACTAGCACCGTCTAGCACTGTCCTAGGCCTTGAGCACAGCACCAGTGAGGCTCCTCCCCAGGGCCCTGGGAGTGAGGGGTTCTGGGTCCTCCTCACTCGGGAGGTTTCACTGGGTGCCAAGGAATCAGCAACAAGAGGCCGTCAGTGTGGCTGGGGACCAGTGTGCAGGGCAGCAGGAGAGGGTGAGAAAGCGTCTTGAGCACTTAGCTGTCCGGTGAGGGACTTGGCTACAGAGGTTGCCCGGGTTGGGGGTGAGGTAAGGCTGGTGATCAGTGGAGAAGGGTGGGCTGCAGATGCCCAACCCGGTGCATCAGGCCCTTGAGGAGGAGGCATGGCATCCACTGGAAGGCATGGCATCCTGGACCAGATGAGGGCCCCGGCCTTGCGCTTGCTCAGAACCTCAGGACCAGAGCTGGTTTGGGAGGAAGCCTCCTGTCCCAGCATGAGGACAGGTGGGGCTCACATCCTAAAATGGGCCTGAGTCCCAGGACTGCCATCCTTAAGGATGGACTTGGAGGCATGCACAGGGGTCAGAGTGAAGTGGCCACAAGTAAAGGACACCAGGAGCCAGTGGACGCTGGCAGAGGCCAGAAGGCCCTTTCCCCAATGCCTGAGAGGGAGCCTGGTACCTCCCCACCTCGGGGCCAGCCTCCTGACCTCCAGCCCGGGAGGACGTCTCAGTGACTTTTGCCCCACAAGCATCTCAGGCATCCCTGCAAGGCCAGCCCAGGCCAGGCTGGGTGCTGGGTGCTTTGGGCCAGTACAGCAGCGGGAGCTGGGGCCTGGGAAGTAACGGGAGGCCAGAGGTAGGTGCCGCTTTCCACGAGCAGCTGAGAACCAGTGGCCACCAAGACAACCAGCTGCCCACATGGCGTGTGTCTGCCAAGGGTGAAGGAAAGGACATGGTGGTGGGAACTGTACACACAGACAGGAGAGCTGAGGTCAAGCTGGCAGAGGCTGCGAGCACGGGCTGCAGGGGCGGGAGGCTTCCTCATGCATCCTCAAGGCCCGGCGGGAGCTGCAGACTTGGCCTCTGGAGCCAGTGGATGGGAACTCAGAGGTGGGAGCTCCAGGCCAAAGGCTGGAGCACTGGGCTGGAAACTGGGCACTTGGGAGTCTTTTGAATCCTGAAGCGTAGGCCTCCATCCTCAGATCTGCTCCCAGAAAGGTCAGGGAGTGGCCAGACTGCAGCCATGACTGACACCCACGTGGAGCTGCCAGAGGTGGTGATCGTGACAATTGGGAGGAGGGAGGCACCTAGCATGGGCAAGCCAGACCCGAGGTCCAGGACGTGTCCCAGGAGGGCACCTAGCCAGCACCAGCTCTGCAGTGAGCCTGAACCTGGAAGGAAATGAAGAGAAGGGGGCTGGCGGCATACCTGGGCAACAGCACCAGCTGGCGGGGACAGATACTGGAAGACAGGGGAATCGAGAGACACAGAAGACTAGATGCAGGCTCCGGGCAGGACCCTGAACTAAAGTGCTGGAGGGCTGCTGTGAGACTGCCAGCAGTCACCAGGACGTCAGCAATGTCCCCACATAGCCAAGCAAAGCCAGGTGGTTCTAGAATCGGGTTAGCTCTTGTGGAAATAGACCAGGTGTGCACGAGTTGTGTGCATGCACACAAGGGCAAAGCTACTTCGGGGTCCTCTAGCACCACTCTCTAAATGCATCTAATGCCAGCCACTGTTCATTCCACAAGTATCTGTCAGCGCTGTCTCAGGTCAGGTCCTCCAAGGATTCTGGGCTACGGTGAGCACCAGACAAGATGCCTGCCTGCCTGCCTGAATGAAGCTTCTGCCCCCACACATGCTCTTACGGCCCCTCCTGACTTGGAGGGCAGTGGTGGCCTCAGAAAAGGCTAGATGGTCACAGCAGGAAGAGTCCGGAACAGAAAGTGGACTTTGAGCTGGGGTGAGGGGAAGGGGGGACAAGTTTCTCTGAGGGGTACAGTTCTGGAAGTGTAGTCGTACAACCCTCAGGCTACTAACAGGCCCTCCACAGCACAGCGTAAGAACAACTTTACTGCACTGAGTTACAGCTTGACCCAAAAACAAGACTGGCAAAAACTACAAAGCCAGCCAGGAGCAGGTAACTGTGTGGGGAGACAGAGCCCAGCTCTACCTTCCTCCAGCCCAAGCCTCAGGGAGAAAGCAGCCATGGAGCTGGCTGACCTGCAGGTGTGGGGAGCCTGGGCACCACCTGTGATGCGTCTGCCAACAACAAAGTCCCAGCACAGGTGACAGGTCGGCTGGGTCCTGGGACGCACCCGCCACTCTGAGGATTAGCCATGGGCAAAGTCTCGGAGGCCTGGGAGGATGGGTGAGGTCTCCCTCCCCGGAGTGCGCAGCGCCCAGCACAAGATGAAAGCCACAGGTAATTAATGCTCTCAGGGCTGGCCTGACTCCACAAAACCCTTTATGGTGACCTGAAAGAGAAAGCAAACAGATGCAAGGCCCATCCCTGGTTTCCAGGACATGAGGACCTTTGAAATTATAAGACATTAAAATAAAGCCTCCGGGGAGAGGACTGCGTGTTCTGCCTGCAGATTTGATGTTAGATCGAAGCTGAATTGCTCCTGAGAGCCGAAGCTCTGGCTTATTATGTGCAGCAGCTGAACCTCGACACGCAGCAAGGACATCTGCCCTGGGTGCGCCTGCAGCGTTGCTTGTCTGGAACCCCTATGGATAAGCCTGTGACCGATGGCACTTTCTCTGTTTTCTTCTGTCCCTGCCATTGCAGGGCAGAGGCACTGGGCTCCTCAGGTGGGCTGTCCAGTCGGCGAGGCTCGGGGGGCAGAGAGCCGGCCTCACCATGGAGCGGAAGTCTCTTTCCTGGACACGGCACCTGCAGGAGCTGTGGCTGAGCTGGAGAAGGCGGCTGGCATGGGCACCTGCCAGGTTGCAGTGAGCACCTGGCCCAGGGCAAGGGTTTCCTTCGAGCAGAGCTGAGTGGAAGCTCAGCCCAGGCTAACGGGGACATGGTCCCTGCCATTCTCTTGCTCTGTCTGCTGGGCTGTGGTTACCTACTGGGAACAATGCTGGCATTCACGGCTCACATCACCTTAAGTTAACAGCTGGCTTGTGCATTCTGAAGTTGAGCCAGAAGGCGCACATGCCTGGGTCGGATATTGAGTGCATTCAGTCGTGAAGCCGTGTCTGCCTTGGCGATCGGCTCCCACAGAGCAGAGCACCGTGTTCTGGGAGGGACAAGGAAGGTGCTGGCCTGCCTGGCTTCCCTCAGCTGGCTGGCAGCTGCACCCCAATACCATCATGCCTCGTGTGCCAGAGACCACCATGGCTCCACCGCAGTGGAATCGGCGCGGGTAGAGGAGCCCCCTTGTCATGGTGCTAATGTGCAGGGGAGGTGGCTGGGTGCTGGCTGTGCTGCTCTGCTGAGCTCGCCCAGCAGTGTGCGTGCAGCAGTAGCATATGTGACAGGAGCCAGCAGTGTGGTCCTCCTCCTAATTAGGGGTGTTAATTAGCACAATGAGTCAACCTCAGCAAGTCAGTCAACAGGCTGCTGGTGTGCAGAGCTCGGGGAGCAGACCGGTGTCAGGCGGCACACAGTGTTCCGCCACCCATGGCGTCCCAGGCTGGAGGGGCGCCTCAGTAGCGGAACCCCAACAGCACAGGGAAGAGAGAGGCAGCAACTCTTAAACTCCCACAGGCGCGTTCTCTTAGGCATTGAAAGCCACCGTGTCTTACAGCGGGGGCACCGTGCAGTCTCTTAGGCATTGAAAGCCACCGTGTCTTACGGCGGGGGCACCGTGCAGTCTCTTAGGCATTGAAAGCCACCGTGTCTTACGGCGGGGGCACCGTGCAGTCTCTTAGGCATTGAAAGCCACCGTGTCTTACGGCGGGGGCACCGTGCAGTCTCTTAGGCATTGAAAGCCACCATGTCTTACGGCGGGGGCACCGTGCAGTCTCCTGCCTCGGGGCCAGAGCTGCTGTGCCCGCTACCACCTGAGTGGCTGGCAGCCCTGCCCCAGCTCGGCCTCCACGTAGGCATCATACAGGACTTTCAGGTGGAGCAGCAGCTGCTCCAGGTTCTCCCCCGTCAGCGCCGACAGGGCTATGACCTCCTGTCCCAGGCGGGCTTGGAGCGGGGCCAGATTGGCCCTGGCCTGCGGCAGATCGATCTTATTTCCGACGACCACATGGGGCCTCGCAGACAGGCCTTCTTCGTACTTCTCCAGTTCATATTTTAAATGCCCAAACTGAGTCCACGGCTCGGGCAGTGAGAGGTCCACCACGAACAAGAGGAAGCGGCAGCGCTCGAGGTGCCTAAGGAAGCTGAGCCCCAGGCCCCTGTTCTGGTGGGCGCCCTGGATGATCCCAGGGATGTCAGCCACTAGGAGAGGAAAGCGCAGCGTCAGCCTCGGGGCTGGGCAGGCACCAGGCGCCCTCCCCTAGGACCGGACGCCTCGCCTTCCAAGATTTTCTTTCAAGGGACACTCAAAGCCAGAGCCATCCTGTACACTGAGGAACTCCAGCCTTCAGGTCTGCAAGGGACTCTGCAATATTTGGGAGACAGGCATGAAGGTGCAGCAGTCAAGTGGGGAATACCGAGCATGGTCCTGTCTCCCTGGCTTGGAACATGATTCAAAAAAGGGAAAAATGGCTTCCTGTACTCTATTAATAATTTGATTACTGATAGGAATCATTATAGAGTACTTTGCAAACATAAAGTGCTATACAAATAACCTTGCCAGCAGGCTTACTATTTTTAATGGGTACATTATATGCTGGAAAGAAAGTTTTCTTCTCTCAAAATGGTACAGGGAAAGCTTTTAAAATCATGTGCTGTCTACAGACTGCTGCTGCTGAGTTCCCAGAGAGAGAGAGAGAACAAACGCAATGAGAAGGAAACCGCTCCTCAGGCTGGAAACTCAACCTCACATTCCTGAAGGGTATGATCCTAATTTGGACACAGAACAAACTCATTGAAATTCTTTCAATTAGGGAAAACAATGCAACAATTAAGCAAGAAGCTAAATTTAGGCGTTACATAACCGTCTGCCGCACCGATCGGCTGAGCCCACCTGCGAGCTGCTGGTGGCCGGCATAGTGCACGATGCCCACGTGGGGCTTCAGGGTGGTGAACGGGTAGGAGGCCACGGCAGGCTTGGCGTTGGAGATAGCCCGGAGGAGCGAGGACTTCCCGGCATTGGGGAAGCCAACCTGGGAAAACAAGTGTAGGAGGCCGCTGACCCCACGCAGGACCTCACTGCTGCAGCCACAGCCGCAGCCTGGGCCAGCCAAGGTGGCGGTGCCGGGAGCCACCCCCCGGGAACCCACCATCCCCGCGTGGGCCACCGTCTTGAGCTCTAGGTGGAGAACGCGCTCCTGACCCGGCTCTCCGGGGGTGCAGGTCACAGGTGCGCGGTTGTCGTTGGCCAGGAAGAAGCGGTTGCCTTTTCCTCCTGCGCCACCGCGTGCAGCGATGTACTCGTCACCCGGGCAGCTCAGGTCTGCCACGACTTCATTTCCCTCCTTCACCAAGGTGCCCACGGGGACCTGAAAGGCAGCGTGGTAGCCAGTTGTATTCCACAGTAAGTGGCAGGGATGCAGGACGGGCACTGCCAGGCCCTCCCTTCATGGCCACCAAGCACAAAGAGACGACCTGGGCTCTCAGGGGTCTATGCGGCTGGGCACACGCCCTTTGAACTCCGTGTGGCCAGCGCGTGGAGGGGACACCTCCTGGGGAACCTGGACACAGGCCTAGGCCAGAGGTGGGTGTGGTGGGCCCAATGGATGTCTTAGTCCCAGGTGATCACCTCACAAGCTATTGGGCGGCAATGGCACAGAGGCGCCTACACGGGCTTCGCACCATGGGGGAACCGCTCTCCACTCCACTGACCCCAGGGCCTTGGCTCACCCGGACGTAGAGGGCAGTGCCACCTCGACCAGAGCAGTTCTTCCTGCCGCCATCTTCTCCACTGCAGCCCTGGTACTGGGACAGCACTGACGACAGGGACTTGACTTGCTGGTCAACTAGAGTGAGAGCAAGAACCTGCACCCTCTGCCGTGCTAAGACAGAACTGGCGCCCGGTTAACATTCCTTTGTGCAGTTTAAGAACCTTACAGTGGAGCGCAGCAGCACACAGCTGTAATCCCATCGCTCTGGGAGGCCGAGGCAGGAAGCCTAGGCCACCTAGTGAGACCCGGTCTCGAAACCTTAAAAAAAGGTTGAGTGATATAGCTCAAAGGACCTGGGTTCAATCCCCAGAAAACCTCCCCTCCAAAAGAGAAAACAAGACAAACAGAATAGATTCACAGAATGAAACCAAAGTAGAGGTTACTCTACTAGCAACATGATTTTCAAAAAGCTGAGCTCACATTTTCCTTCAAAAACTTTGCCAGGCCAGGCATTATGGTGCAGGCCTGAAATCCCAGCACTTGGGAGGCTGAGGCAGGAGGATCTCTGCAAGTTCAAGACCAGCGTGGGCTACAAAGTGAGTTCAAGGCCAGCCTGAACTGCATTGTGAAACCCTGACTCAAAAAAAGACAAAAACAAAAGCAAACACAAAAACACACCGCCATTTCCGAAAAAGATGGAAGTTAATTATAATGCAATCATCAACTAAAAAAAAAAAAAAAAAAAGCTATCCCAGCCAGGGATTTACCTCAGTGGCATAAGCGCCTGCTTGGCACTGCCAGCGAGTGTGCCATCCTGAGTTTGATCCCCAGTACCAAAAAAAAAAAAAGCTATCCTTTGATTTCTGTGAACATCCCTGCTGCCGGCCTTCTAAACACTGTGCCACATGTGTGCTGCCAATGGTCTCTTCAGCGCTCTGTGACATGTACCACCAGTCCACACCATGAGGGAGACTAACTGTGTGTTCCTGAAATTCAAAACAACTCCAAACACCCACTCGAAATTGCTCTGTCTCCACATAATGTATAGAAACACTATCTGCACCTCCCAGTTTTTAAGGCCAAAGGTCACAGGCCAAGCAGCCTGGGCTCCCCCAGCTGCTACCAGCCACCTACCTTGCAGGATGACGTGGCCACCACAGCCACCGTCCCCACCATCGGGGCCCCCGAACTCCTTTCGGGGCTCACTGTGGAAGCAGCTCATGCCGGAGCCTCCACTTCCTCCACGGACAAGCACTCTCCGATGGTCCACAAAATATTTTTTCTACAGAGAACACAGACATGTCAGCGACACTCCAAAATCCTCCCGGGGAGACTAAACATGCCCGAAACACAGTGGCCTTCACTGCTTAACGCTGGATCATTACTAACAAGAATCCAAAGTAAGAGTCGGTTCCCTCAGGTCACAGCGATTTGCAAGCTGCAGTGTCAGTGCAGATGTAAAGATGGACAAAGGAGAAAGCGCACTATGTCCACGTACCAGCACCCCATGACGAACGTAACCAGTGTGTACTGCAAGCATGCACTAATAAAAAAAGTGAAAAACAGAAAAAACAAACCCTAACTACTGAAGAGTACCTTGGTTTTTTGAGTCAGGGTCTTGCATTGCAGTTCAGGCTAACCTTGAATTCACTGGGTAGCCCAGGCTGACCTTGAACTTGTGGCAATCCTCCTGCCTCAGCCTAACTAAGTGCTGGGATTACAGGTGTTCACCACCACACCTGGCAGGAGGATACCTTTTAAAAGAGTAGGTTTCATAGTATATGAATTATACCTCAATTTATTAAAGCTGATTACATTAAAAAAATACGACACTTAGCCTTTCTAACCTAAAGAGAACAGGGCCTGTTTAAGAAACGGTCTTTGAGGACTGGAGATTTAGCTCAGTGGTTCAAGTGCTTGCCTGGTAAGTGCAAGGTTGTGAGTTCAATCCCTGGTACCAAAAAAAAAAAAACAAAAAAACCAAACAGAAACGATCTTTAAACAAAGTGTCTTTCTAGCTTCTCTTAAACATGTCACTGTAACAACAGGTCTTTGCTATGGAAAATTTTAGTTCAGCAGGATATATGTAACAGGAGAGGCAGGGTCCTTGGACAAGCACCAGGCTCCTAGTTCAGGAGAAGGAACCTTCCTGTGTCCTGCCTACACATGGGCCTGTGTACTGCACAGGGACGTACAGTGTCCCTCTGAGGCCACTAACACTGCTAAATTAGAATCAGAATACCCAGCAGATTAGGCTGCTGAACCCCCATGAACCCACCGCACAAGGGCAGCTCCCCGCTCAGGTGCGGAGACGCCACACTCTTGCAGGGCTGTTTGGGGAGACAGGCCCCTGCCCGACAGCCCCCCCAACCTTGTCTACGTGTTTCCCTCCAATGTTAGCAACAGTTTTCAAAAGAAAATACAAAAGTATTTTAGGATTCTTTGGCACCACCATACAGAAAACCCACAAAGTACCACTTCAGAAGTTCAGTGCGTGACTTCACTCCAGGCCACCAAACCCAGATCCACCTGGTGGGAAAAAGCACACCTGGAAAGTGCCACATGGAAATAGAGCCCAGGCGCTTCTGCTCCCCAGGAGGCAGCACCGCGCATTTGAGGCCACCAGCGAGCATTTCCAGTCCAAGTTCTGTTTGCCTGCACAAAGCTCACCTGGGCCCTCGATTTAGGAGGAAATTAAAAATGCATGATAAATGCATATTTTCTCGAATTTAGTCAGTGACCATTCATGTTTTAAATAGAAGGTTCTGGGACAAGGAAAGGAACAAGGAAACTTGTAAGGCTGCAACCTCTGGGGTCTTCTCTGCCCCACCAAGAGGTCCTGGGTGAGGAAACGCACGTGCACAGTAAAGCACTGTTCTCCATGGGGGTAAATGACTGGAGAGCAGCCTGGCCAAGAGCATTCCGCCACCCTGGCTGCTGCTGGCGAAGGCAGGAAGGTCCCCTGGAAGAATCTCCCCGTGTCCCTTGAGCAAGGACACCCATCAGGATAAGCAAAGAGCAGATCAACCCAAGGCCCCACACAGCCTGCTACTGCCTCCCAAGGGGAGCTCACCAGTTTCTTCTCAGACAGTGGCTTCTTTCTGGGGGGCTCACGATGCTTGCTGCAGTCCACACAGCCCATGGAGAGCAGCCTGGGGTGGCCCTGCTGTGGAAGGGGACTGCTGGGCCTGAGGCTGGCCAGTGTGCACACAGCACCCCGCATCACTCCCTCCAACAGGGTCCAGGCTCTGGCTGAGGAGAGCCTCCCAGGTATCATGGCCCCTAGAGAAAGCGGAACAGGCGGGGTAAGGCACCTGGGCTCACCCTGACCGTCCGACGGAAGCTGAAGGAAGGCGTCTGGATGCATGCCCCAACCAGCACACCCGGGTACTCCCACTGTCCCCACCCTGAGGCTCATGCTGCCCCCTTGCACCATCAGTGTATCTGGGACTTGGGGCAAGATCTGCTTTTCTGTTTTTTGAGAAAGGGTCCTGCTTTGTAGTCAAGCTGGCCTTGAACTCAGTAACCCAGGCTGGCCTCGTGCTTGTGGTCATCTTCCTGCCTCAGACTCCTGAGTGCTGGGATTACGGGGTGTGTGCTGGGCACAAACAATTTGAACAGTAGATACACCTCTGGGGGAATATTGAGAATCTGCTCAGTGAAAATATTAAAGGCAATCTGACCCTCAAGTCAAAAGTTCTAGTGCGAACGGCCATCTGTTCAGATGTGACTGTGCTTTTTTGTGCAGCCCATACTGTGTAAACTGCAGTATGAAAATATTAACCATGGAAACAAACCCCCTCCTCTGCCTGTCATCGGGTGACCCAGGAGGGTCACACACCTGCTGCCTCAGTCTGCTGGTGCAGAGCTGGGTGTAGGACAGTTGGATGCAGAGCAGGGGTGGTGGGTGGTCGACCTGGGGGTGATGAGCACTGCCAACCGGGTCTCCGTCTCCGATCCTCACACGGAGCTCACAACCCTTGTAATTTTCTTGAGAGATGGGAGTGATAGAAATGTCTGCCCCACAACCACCAGGGTCCTTGGAATTTCCTGAGTGACAGGAGACTTTGGCTCTGATGCGGTGACTTGTGGTGGTTCCTGCACAGCTTTGGCTGGGGCTAGTCACCAGGAAGAGCAGGGCAGGAAGTCTGGAACTCTCAACTTCCCGTCGTGAGGCTGGAGACCGGGCCCACGGGGTGAGGAGGCCTCTGCAAAGCCCTGCAGCCAGGGGTGCGGGGTCTCACCTCTACTCCCTGGGCGCAGAGGGGCCCAGAGCCCGGCCCTGGCAGCATCTGTCCACCTGTCTGCTCCCGGCAGCCTTTGTGGTGTGCTTTACAGCACTCCAGTTGTATCTACCAGACTGTGGGGTCCTGGGACCCCAGGACCTGCCCCCTGCCACTGCCTCCGAGCTGAAGATGGTTTCCAGGACTGAGCACTTAATCTGTGGGGTTGCAGTCAATGGGCCACTGTCAGAAGGAACCTGAACTGGGGACACCTCCAGGTATAGTGGCAGCAGCAACAGCAGTGCTAGCCCAGGGATGCTCGTAGGAGTGTGCATCTTCTGGTGAGGTGAGGAAGATGCTGACCCCACCTGCCAGGAGACCTGGGAACTCTGCAAATGAAAGCCATGCAGTGCTCCCCACGGTGCAGGATGGGTAGGTACAACAGGAGACGGGAATGTTTATGCAAGTCCCTACGGAGCCAGCAAGGTAAACGCACCAGGAGAGGACAGTCTGTCCTCCTAGGAGCCCCTGCAGGGCACCACCCACCATGACACCCTTGGCCCTGAGAGGGAACTCTGTCCTCACACCTGCTGTTCCTTAGCACAGCACCCAACAGTGCTGCTCTGGGCTCAAGGAGAGGCGCAGGAAGAGCACACCTGACTCCCTGTCGTGTCCTCTAGGACAAGGGGCTCCAACAGAGAAGGCCCTGCGCAGCAGCCCAGGCTGGCCCTGTGTAACCCATGTCTTGGAGCCTCCTCGGCAGGAGGCCCCTTTGTCAGCCTCTTGGGAGGACACTCCCCACGCCTTGTTGCCTGAGGGCCACGGGGCAGCTGTCTGGGTGCACCCTGCTCAGGCTGCCTCCCTGCCCCTCCAGCAGCTGGGCCTGTCCCCGGTGTGCACCCCAAGCACAGCCTGGGGTGTCTGGCATCTCCAGAGAAATCAGCACCTGGTGGGGAGCAGTATGGACCTGTGTGGGTGCTATGTATCCTGCGCCTCCTAAACCATCAGCTGATTCCTTTATGTACTTGTGTGCTCCTAGTTTAGCGACTGACTACACCGGTACTGTCATTTATTTTTAGGGTCAAACTGTTTCTAGTTTGGCCATTAGGGACCATCATGAGGCGTCATGTCATTCTGACGCGTGCCACCAATCTGAGCACCTTCCTGCTTCCAGCACAAGTGCCCAGGACTACCTGTCCCTTCTCTGCCCCATCCTGGAACCTGCTGCACTGCCAGGGGCCAGCTCCCTTTACTAGAGACTGGTGTCTGCAATCTAAATGGACGCTGGGTCTGCTCGTTGCAACTGAGGAGCTCCCGTTCCCAGATCCACCGGTGGACGGCGTGGGGGGGCACATGCAGGTCTGCACTTACACACACATGCACACACACACACACGCATTCACTCCTACAGTCGGGCTGACACCCATCTGCATTCACGCAAGCAACACCTGTCAAAAGCCTGCGTGTCCAGTTCAGCACAAGACCGCTCTCCCAGTGTCCTCCTGTCTCTGCAGCTCAGTCTCCACTGGCAGCACCCAGGCCTCTGCTTCCGCCCTCATCAGGCCTCACCGCAATCCCGCTCCTTCACACAGGTCTCCCCCTGCTCGACTGGCGCTGCTCCCTGTTGGAGGCTACAAAAATGTTCTACAAACTAAACCTTCTAATCTGCAGTGGCCTTAGATTTACTGAAAAAGTGGCAAAGCTACTCCCATTTTCTTAGGCTGCATTCTTACAAACGCAGTAATTTCTAAGAGTTTTTCTTATGTGCAGTGTTACACTGGCTGTGTGGAGCTGATGAATGTGAATTACACGGCTTCACTGAGTCCCTCAGCCCCCTCCCTTCCCCTTTCCATCTCTTGATCCCCTCCCCATCGAGAAAGATATACTGTCCTCCTTCCTACTATCTATCATTTATAATTTGGGACAAACTCAACGGTTTACAGGAAACGGACATACAAGTAAGATGCATTTTAACAAATAAACACAAGAAGAGACCAACCTCAGACATGATGGCACACAGCTGGAATCACAGCACCTGGGAGGCTGAGGCAGTAGGATTGCCATGGGTTTAAGACCAGCCTGGGCAGTGCATTCAAGGACAGCCTGATCAATACAGAGAGATCCTGTCTCAAAAAATCAAAAACAGGGGCCAGGGATTTAGCTCAGCACCTCGAGCACTTGCCTGGTAAGCATGAGGTCTGAGTTCAATCCCCGGTACCCCCCCAAAAAAGACCCCTTAAAGGAGTACACCAAAACCATATCCAGTAACAAAATTGGATTTGCTAGAAAAGAATATTCTCAAAACCAGATTCTAGACTCAGAATGTTTTCTTGATAAATTCCACCAAATATTTAAAAAAAAAAAAAGAAAAGGCAATCTTATACTTTTTAAGAAAACAGATAAAAACCACCATTTAACTCAACTTTTGAGGCCACCATAACTCCACCATAAAACTTAATTTTACAGCCAGGCGTGGAAACTCACGCCTGTAATCCCAGCACTCGGGAGGCTGAGGCAGGAGGATCGTTGCAAGTTCGAGACCAGCCTGGGCTACAAAATGAGCTCAAGGCCAGCCTGAACTACATAGCGAGACCCTGTCTCAAAAAAGACAAAAAGACAAAAAACAAAAACAAAAACCCACTTGATTTTACAACAACAAACAAACAGGCTAGTATTTCTCATCACTACAGACATCAAAATCCTCTGACAAACAGTACTCAACCAAACCCAGACAAATCAGACACCAAGCCCTGAGGACACTCCAGGATAACAGGCTACTTCAGCAGCCAACATTCCTCATCCTACTAACTGACGTGGTGGCCACCTCCACACCCACGCAGGACTAGGAAAAGAGCACACCAGCATGCTGGGAAGAGGACCCTCTCCACCCCGACACCCAGTAAAGGGCCTGTACCGAGGCCTCCAGCTAACATCACACTGCAGAAAGACTAGTGCTATCCCTGCACTTGAGGAAAAGGCTGGGATGTCCACAGCCAGCACTTGTGTGCAATCTGGTCCCTTTAGACATGCAGTAATGGAAGGGAAAAGAGAGGAATAATACTGTCCCTATCCCACAGAAAACCCCAGGGAAACCTAAAGCAATAATTAGAATAAAATGGGCAAGGTTTCAGGTAACAAAATAAAAATTTTATTTTATTTTATGGTACTGGGGATCGAACTCATGACTGTATGCTTGCAAAGCAGGTGCTTATGCCGCTGAGCTAAATCCCTGGCACAAAGTAAAAATTTTAAAAGTCAGTAATACTCTTATATACTAGCAGTAAACAATCAGAAATTAAAAGTAAGAAACCAGAGTCAGGCATATAGCTGGGTGACACAGGACCTGCCTAGCAAGCACAAGGTCCTGAATTCGATTCCTGGTACCCACCACCCCAAAAAAGAAAGAAACCAAATCCATTTATAGGAATACCAAATACAAAAAGCACCTAGAACTAAAGTTAACAATAAACATTCAAGACCTCTGCCTCCCTACTTCCAAAATACTGTTTTAAGTGTTTTTCAGGGATAAACTCATTTAAGTCCTTACAAAAACTGTGAAAAAGTATTCACTTTACCAATGAGAAGAGGCAAAGCAAGGTGGAAAGGTCACAGAGCTATTAGGTGTTACACTATGGGATGGGATGTGAAAACAGGTGCTAAAAGGAAAAGCACCCCCCCCCCCCAAGAGAAGCACACAGCAATGACTGCAGGGCACATGCTGGAAAACAGGCCTCGCAACGTCTCTGGTGATGTAAAACCTGAACCACTGGTAAGAGAGGGCATGACAGCAAAGCCACCCAGAGGGCTGAACTCTGAACTGGGCTGTGCTCAGCAACTTCCTCCTCTACACCCTTTGGATCTGCGTGGCCACCCACTGAGAAACATGGCTCCCTCCCGACAAGGGAACAAATGCAACTTTGTTCTCTACTACTGTTGGATGGTCTCCATTCTTCTAATAGGGCTATTCTTGTACTGTAGAATAATCACCAGCCACATGGGGCTATTAAATTTAATTGACATTAAATAAAATGTAAGAACTCAGTTCCTCAGTCCCACAGGCCTCATTTTGGGTTACAGCCACATATGGCCTGCAGATGCCATGCAGGCAGCACGGGTAACAATGCTTTCACATCGCACAGGCCCATAGACACCACCTGGCTACACTCCGCGGAAGGAACCCGGAAAAGCCAGTGCACCTTGTTCCATGCTGCAGCCATTTGCTGGGTCCAGTTATGGCATGGAACGGAAATGAGACTGTGATGAAAGCCCAGGATCCGGAGTTCCTCAGAGAACGCGATGTTTTACGATTACACGTCAAGGCTCTGACAAAACGCAGGAAAAGCACTAATCGCTGTCAAGGGCCCCACTTTGGACACTAGTACAGTAGTTCTGGAAAACGTTAGGCTCCGTGTCTACCAGTCCACAGAAATTACTGCCAGGAACCTCTTTAAAGCATCTATAGATTTTTAAGCGCATTCTCTGGCTCTGGCTCCACTCTGTTCCAGTCTATAGATTTCCTATGACCTTATGCTTTGGCAGTCTGGAGAGGAGCTTCCTGCTCCAGTCAAGTCCTCAGACTGAAAGTCACATCTGCAACAGGGGAAGCCCTCTCCAGGCTCTCTTGGTTCTAGTGACTGACTGCTCTCCCCTAGGCGTGGGAGTCTAGAGGTAGAAGCCACTGGCCTGCTACCTACTCCAGGCCAAGATGCCAGCATGGACACTTTCCTATGTGTCCTGTCTGCTTCTAAACTATTATTATTATTATTGCCCCTACAAAGCAGTAGAGACTGCCTCAGGGAGGTTAAGTCACCTCTGGCAACGCATCTCACAACAGGAATCTTCACACTGCTTTGGGCATCCACGAAGACTCTCCAGGGAACTAAGGCAAGGTGGGTTCTGGAAGAACTAGTTTTCTGCTCCTCATCCTTTCCCACTCCTAGGGGCCTGACCCCAGGACCTCTGCACTGAGCTGTATCTCCAGTTTTGTTTTGTTTTCCCCCTTAAGCAGGAGCTCGCCAAATTGTCCCAGCTGGCCTGAACGTGTGATCACCGTGCCGGGACTGTGGGTGTGGCCACCCAGCCTGGCTCGCCTCGCCGCTTTGGACGAGTTCTCCGCACTACGATGAACGTGCCGAGTGCTTTCCCTCACGAAAGAAACCACTTTCCAGGGACAGCGCCGAAACAAGATCCTTTCACCCGCTCTGAAGATGCGTGTGACCCAGAGTGCGCAGCGTCACGGCCGCAGACTCGGAAGAGGCGAAGTGACGGCACGCCCGCCTCATTCGGCTCGCTCCAGCCGCCCCAGGCCAGGTCGGCCCTCGCCCGCCGCGTTTCCCATCCGGGCGGCAGCCAGCGCCGAGCCAAAGCGCGCCCCGGAAGCTCCCGCTAGGCTGGAGGCGACAGCCAAGCCCGCTGCAGCCCCAGGGGCTCCCCGCCGCCCCGACCCTCAGCCTCCCCAGTCCAAAGCCAGGGGACAACCCTCGCTTCCACGCCGCACCCACCAGCTCCGCCGAATCACCATTTCCGGGGCAAGCGACTGCTTCCGGGGCAGGCACCGGACTCCCCCAGTGCAACCAGCGCGCATGCGCGGGAGGCCGGCCCTGCCCTCTGACCCGACAGGATGGCGCGTGCGTGCACTTGGCCAGCGGCACGCACTATATAAAGGCACAGGCTGGATGCGTTTTGAAGAACCAGTTTATTAAGAGATTACACCAAAAGCATAAACAATTCAGACCCCAAGTTGCGAAAAAAAAACATTAACCAATAATGTCTTTTTTTAAAAGGTACTGTACTGACAAATAACAAGACGGATTGGACATAATAGAAATGAAGGGATGGCTTAAAATTTTTGAATGGAAATGAAAGTCTTTCACTTTCTACAATTTTGAACGGGTGCCCGATATTCAAGTTTGTGTATAAAAACACTGGCCAAATAAGCGCCTTGCCTGGACTCCTACTGTATTGAGCACACAAAGGCGTCCTTTAGGGTCCGGGGGGTCTTGTCCACCTTACCATACGCAGACGGGTCCAGCGCAAGGTCTGAGGGCCCATGCACTTTTCACGTGCTGGGTCCTAAGAGACCTTGATTCAACAGCAAAACCCGATTAGTGGGGGACTGATGAGCCGCTGCGCATGGGGATGAGTATGTCAGCACATCTGAAGATCGTGGGCATCACTTCTCAAATCTGACAGACTGGACGGAAGTCAGGAAGCAACAGGAGGAAGAATGAACAGCAATCCAGAAATCTTTTGCATCTTTTCTGGCCTTCAGTAGACAGAGTGATGAAAAAACATGAAACACAACCACACTGCATGAACAACTCGTTTTAACCTAAGCTTTCCCAAACATTCACATTACAGAAGAGAAGATATAATACAGTCAATGAGAAACGATTGCTGGCATCACTTTCCCCCACAAAATTACATACAAGTGGACAAAACATTAAATAAACATTCTGTTATTAAATATATTAACACTAAAAATCATGTATAAATTAGGAAATAAATGTACAAACTATTTCACAAAGTGCTTTTAAAAATATATACACAACATTCAAGAAATTCTTGATGTAAGACATTCCAGATTGAAGTTTTGGGGTGGCAAGATTTTTAAGTGTCCTTTTTCTTTCAAAAAGCATTAAATACAACAGTTAAAAAATCAACACATACACACATAAAAGGCGTATTCCCAGACTGGCAAGGAATAAAGACTATCTTCACAGTTATGTAAAATGTTCATTTAACACTTTCAATGGGCAATTTTAATCCCCAGTTAAGTTTGCAAATCAGCTCTATAAAAACTAAGGAAAAAACTGGGCATGGCAGTATACGCCTGTAACCCCAGCACTTGGGAGGCTGAGGCAGGAGGATCACTTCAAATTCGAGGCCAGCCCTGGTCTACATAATGAGTTCGAAGCTAGCCTGAACTATATACAGTGACGCCCTGTCTCAAAAAACAAAACAAAACAACAACAAACCTCTAAGGAAAAGAACAAATTTTTTCAAAAAAGGCTCTCTAAATGAAATTGGTAATACTCTTGTTGTTTAGCAATTAAAAATCCTCATTTTTGTTATTTAATATGGACACACATATTTTTCAAGCCTTTATCAGTGTTAAAGGTTTTTTAGACCCTCTGCAAACAAAATAAACACTTCTATGCCCCTGTTTGTTGGTATCTGTCCCATAGAAGAGGGGAGAACATCCAAGGAGAGGACTGGTAGTAACACAGACAGAACTTTTACTCCAAGCCTCAGTTCTTCATTTGTAAGTGGGAACGGTACCTGCTCTGTATTTCCCTACATGATCTCTCAGAATTCAAACCAAAAAAAAAAAAAAAAGGAAAAAATCCCACAAAATATTAAGCACTCAACTCTAGATAAAAATTTTTAACTTTTAATTTTTAATACATAACAATTATCAATAAAAGAAAAACATCTTCAGTAGCCCTGATGTCTCAAGCATTGGATATATTTTGTATTTTTCTGGTGGCTCTTGGAAATACATCAGTATTTATCTGAAGTTTTTCTTTTTAAGGAGTCATAGTAAATATGGTTTTATTATTCAAAGTTCATCAAATATCCAAGCTGCTTGTTAGTGGAAATACAGGACTATTCCTCTATTTCTCAAGTGTGCTGCATAGAATTTGAATGGAACTGAATGTCTAAGGGTTGTAAAAATTATTAAAATTTTACTATATAAAACTTTAGTTTTCATTTAAAAGAATACAGCGAGGTTATTGGAGTAATTTTTAAAAATAGGATATGTATTTCAGACATCCCTAAAAGGAAAGGGACACTTGCTTGGAGATCTGAGCAAGTAGGTCCTAGAAGAAATAATAGGAAATAAGAAACTTGCTAACTGGAAAATTTGGTGTCAATACTTTATCTCTGTTTAGGATTGGGCATATTAAATAGTCAAACCCTAAAAACGACATCAGGTAAGCTCAACCTGAAGCCAAAACAGTCTCCGATGGCCCAGCTGGCAGAGAACTGTGGTCAGTCCTCAGCAATACCACGTCCCCTGGGTCAGGCTGGTCCAGGGATGGCAAACCTTCCACTGGGCCAATCGCATGCTGCCCTCATGGACACCTGTTTATCTGGAATACAGTCATTGATCCCTCTTCATTTACTAACACAGAGACGTACACCTTTTTGGATAAAGAGAATTAGCGAGAGCATGAGCAATGGGCAAGCTCTGGACATGACGGCTCCAAGCCTCTCCAGGCGAAGCATGTTTATCTTTATCATCACAGAGCCGAAACTGGCCCAACACACAGTGTTCCAGTGCCCTCGAGGCACAGCACACATGGCCATCCCTGGTGTTGCTAGTTACAGAAACATTTACAACCACGGTGTGACACTGGCATGAGGAGAGGGAAGACCCAGCTGTGTTGACAGGAACACGTAGATTATGGAGTCGCTTAGAGATGTCCCATTTCTGAACACGGAACACTGATAACATGATGACCCCCAGAGCTAGCTAGGACATCGAGAAGGGGGTGGGGGACAAAAAAGGGCCACCTCTCCATTGTATCGACATATAACACTATGTACAGCACCAAATATATCACACCATCACAGCGCCGTCTCACGCCGGTGGTGCACGCTCAACATCATACCCAGCATGAAATGAGCACGCTTCACATGCAGACGTGGCGAAGGGCGAAGGGTAACCGACACGGCACAACTCCTGAACTGCCACTGGCCCATCCGTCTCCCGGTGGACACGCTACCACAAAGGTTCCACCAAGACAGCTCGTCCCTTATTGCTGGTAATTTCCATACTGGCCCTAAAAGAGATTAATAGATTACACCTCTGCGGTCCTGAGCAGAGTCCACACCTGAAGACAGAACACAGGCAAGCAGCTGAAAAGGAGGCGGAGAGTGCCACTGCTAGAAGCTGCTCACCCACACCTGTGCCTGATGACTTAGGCCGCTCAGTCATGCACTGTGCTCTCTGCAGACTGAGCCCAGCCAGATGCCTTACCACAGCCTGTCAGGAAGGCAGGCTGCCCAGGGAGATGCCAGGTGTGAACGCTCATGGGTGACTGACTGATGGGTGGCAGGGCCACTCCATGTCTCCCAGCATGTCCAAGTAGGAAGCAGGGAAGTGAGGTAAGCAGGGTAACAAGATTAGTCAGTATGGGATCTGCAGAAGAGAACTAGAGCCAGGGTGAAGAGCGCCCAGAAGACTATTGTAGACAAGGACACTAGTCACTCATCTCACTGCCCCTTTCTCCATTCACCCCAACAGGCTAGTCGCCAGGTGTGTGGGAGCCCACGGGAGGAAGCTGGGAGGAGGGAGAGCTATTGGTCTGAGCAGGAAGCCCACAGGTGCAGGTGTGACGGGTGTGACAGTGTGACTTGTGGCCTGCCGTCCTCACCCTCAGGGCTGGCTGCTGGCAGTCTCACGAGCAGACCCAACTCAGATGCATCTTGCTGCTGCTGGCATCCCTGGGTAGGACTGGAGATGTGGCAAGCATTTGTGGTGGGACTGTCACACACAGTGCAGATGGCAGCAGCACCCACCCACCTCTGACACGCAGACGTGTCTCCGGACACTGCTAGTGTCCCCTAGGGGCAGCACTGGCCCCACTTGAGGAGCACTGGGCTGGGCCGGCTGTGCTCAAGCGCTGTGTGGGCAGCTATAGGCTCCAAAAGGGCTCTTCTAGTTCACCCAGCTGGACAGGGGCAGGTCTGAGAGCTCCATGAGTACCAGGCAGAGGCCCATGGTCCACAGCCACAGCTGAACTCCCACAAGACTGCGTGAGATTCATATTCTCGAGTTGCCGTGTCTTTTTTAGAGGCAGGTATACAGGTGTGTCCTCTGGCTCAGTCGTTCGGCCAGAACCCTCACATGTCATTTTATAAATTCCGAGGGCTTTTCATTCTGCACTCTGTGAAGAAGGCCTCATATCTCATTAAAATTGTGTTGGTAATTCCAGTTTTGGGTCAGCTGCAGACTGTGCCCTCCTGCATTCTGCACACTGCTCCTGGGCAAGTGATGCTCTCAGCACCAACCTCAGACCCACCGTGACCTGCAGTTCCAGCCCACACACTGGGCAGTGCAGCCCTGCAGCCAGAACACTAAAGAGGGGCACTGCTGAGCTATTTTCCTCCATGCCCAACAGGCCCGCTCCTCTAACTGCCCTGCCTGGACAGAGGGCTGGTTTTATACCAGGAAACTCAGACTTCTCATGGGCTCCTCCTTTCCCACCTTCAGGAGCAGGCTGAGAAACATCAATTACTCAGCTACCCAGGCAAAAGGGTAGCTGTTCACGTTCAATACAGAGCTCTGAACTGTCATTAGCACTGAGCCTCCTGAACACCTTCCACCTGGCAGTGACCCTGGGACAGTCACCTTTTGCTGACACTCTAAAGGAGACTTCCCACTGAGGTCCAAGAGAACTTCACTACTCACACCCCACCCCATCACCCCACTTCCTCCCTGCTCTCTTGTCTCAGGACCTTGGCAGTTTTCCTCCTGAGCATGGCTCATTCTTACCCACTCAGGGCTCCAGGCACAGAGTGTGCCCCCAGGGGCCCCTGGCCATTTCAGAGGAGGGTGCAGCTTTGGGAGAGACCCTGAAGCCCTGTGCCTTCCCACCTGTTCCTGTCACCTGCTGCCTGCCTGCTCCGACCACAGGCCTCCTCACTGATGCAAGAGGCTGAATTCTTCTGTCCACCAAGGACTACCTTCTTTGGGTTCCTTCAGGACACTGATGGACTGCCTCCATGGCAGACGGCTTCCCAGAACTACTGGCAGACAGGTGCCTTCCCCTGCCCCATCATTTCAGCCCTGTGCCCTCTGTGGCGTCTTCCTAGAACTGTCAGCACCTGAGTGGCTTGCTGTCCTGCTTCCTGCTGAGACCTCAGGGCCCGAGGCCAGCTTCCTCTGTTGGTTCCTGGCTGATGCGCAGCCCCCAGGGGAGAATCTGGCCCCCTCGGGTGAGTGACCACCTCCTCCCCAAGATGTCAGCCCTAATAGCTCGGGGGCCATGTCACTACCACAGCCCATGCCCCGCAGCCTAGCAGAGACCCGAAGTGTGCCAGGCATGCAGTAAATATTTATGGAAAGAGTCATGCAGAGAATTATACATGCGAACCTGGTGTTAAGTCTGGGTATAAAAAGCCACCTGCCTGAGGTGAGATATATATGCAGAGGTAATTTTTAAAAACCTTACAGGCTCAGTGAATTAGCATTCTGGAAGGGGCCCTGGAAACCAATTAGTTCCATTCCATTACTCCTCAAGACCATAAGAGAAATCATCATGTCTTGACAGACACGGTGGGTGGCATGTCTGGAAACACCCAGAAAGCTTGCCTGCTCATAGCCGTACGGGCGCTGCTGCTGGGCTGAGGGTCCCGTCTGCGAGGCTCTGTAGCTTCCGTACTGCTGGCCTTGTCCTTGCTGGTAGCTGGAGTACTGTGAGGGGGCTCCTTGGGCAGGCCCTGTGGAAACACCCCAAGCCGGAGCCGTAAGGACACCGCCACCAAACACCTGTCCACATGGAAGGACAGTCCTGTGCCAGCCCCATAAGGGCTGAGGCCTCTCCCCATCACGCCTGGGCCTGCTGCTTCCTAGAAGCAGGCGGTGGTTGTTCTAGAAGCCACCTCTATCAGTTAACAGTGGATCCTGTCACGTGCCTTGAAAACCCACAGAATGGAGGAAAATCCCCTAGCTTTAGTGACAATTAAATTGAAGGTGTTGGAAAGAATCAGCAGGGGCTGGGATTTAGCTTGGTGTCACAAGGGCCTGCCTAGCTCGAGGTCATGAGTTTGATCCCTGGTTAAAAAAAAAAAAAAAAAAAAGAATGAATGAATGAATGAGGAAGGGCGAAGTCAGTGTATTATTTTTTCCAGTACCAGGGCTGGAACCCAAGGCCGAGTGCATGAGGCAAGCACTTTCTCCCTAAGCCACGCCCAGGTGTTACCCCCAGTGCTACCCTCATGGGTGTAAGGCCCAGCAGTCTGACTGTGGCTTCCGACCCGACGAAGGGACCTGGCCTAAGAGCTCCTCCAGCTGGTCTGGCTGCCCCAGCTCCTTACTTTTCAAACACAACTCTCAGGTGCTACAAAGGTTGAGGCCTAAGGACCAGCTTGCTTCTCAGGGTTAAAGTGAATATAAAGGGTGAGGATATAAAGAATGAAGCTAGCTCTAATCAGGAGACCCTGTGGCTGACGGGTACCTGTTTATTTTCTATACAATGTTGCAGGGCTGAGGATTTAGCTCAACAGCGTAAGTGCCTGCGTTGCAAGTGCGAGGTCATGAGTTTGCTGCCTGGTGCCAAAAAAAAAAACCAAAAAAAAACTGTCAGCTGGGCCTGTTGGCGCACTTTTTTTTTTTTTTTTGTCTTTTTGAGACAGGGTTTCTATGCAGTTCAGGCTGGCCTTGAGCTCACTTTGTAGCCCAGGCTGGTCTCGAACTCACAATGATCCTCCTGCCTCAACCTCCTGAGTGCTGGGATTACAGGCGTGAGCCACCGCGCCCGGCTCTTGGTGGCGCACAAGGATGACTGAGAGTTGGAGGTCAGCCTGAACTATGTATCAAAAGCCTGTTTCAAAAAAACAAAGTTTCAGGAGCTGTGTCCCTGGCTCAGGGTAGAATGTTTGCCCAGTGCAGAGGCCCTGGGTTTGATCGCCAGCACCAACAACTCACTAAGATGTCCGAGCTCACCTGTGTGGGTGCTGAGGCCCTGCCAGCTCCCTCTGACGAGCTCCTCACCTGCTCATTCTCACCCACCAGGCAAGGGGCTCTTCACCGGGCTTTTTTGAGTGTCTTACTGTGTAGTTCAGGCTGGCCTTGAACCACAGCAACCATCATGCCTCAGGCCTCTGAGTACTACAGTCACGGGCACGTGCCATCACACCTGGCTTTCACTGTGTGTTTTGAGACCGAGTCTCGATCGATGGCTGAGGTTGGCCTCGCACCCTCGACCCTCCTGCCTCCACTTCCCAGGCCGAGCTCTCACACCCAGCTCTCACTATGCTTGTGGGGTGCTGAGGGCCCGAGTGGGGGCAGCACAGGGGCGACAGGAGGAAGCAGCCCTGGATCCCAGAGCACAGGGAGCACAGGTCCCACTGGAGCCTCCTGCAGCCCAGGGGTGAGGCCGTGGCCCTATGAGTGGGTAAGGCCCAGAAAGAGGGGCACACAGGGGTGCAGGGCTCTGGCAAAACTTGGCCCCACCAAGGCTGGGCTTTCTCTTCTCATTTTCTGGCAAGCTGCATTTCTGCCTCTGCTGCTACTGAAGCCGGGTACGGGTCCCCCTGCCCCCTCCTGCTCATCCCAAGGCTCCTGCACCTGCGGCAGACTCGCTGGCTGGGGCGCAGCAGGGACCCTTGTAGGGTGAGTGGAAGCTGACGAGTGAGCACCTGTGATGCCGCTCCCGGCTGAGCTGCCTGTAGGCGGCTCAGGTGACAGGGACACAAAACCAGGTGCAGAAGATCCCGGAGCCCACTGCTGTTTCCAATAAAGAGGAGCTGCTGCTAGGGCTGGGAAAGGAAAACACCGTGGCAGAAAATACACAAGGACTGAAACAAAACAAAACAGAAAACCCAAAGGGACACAGGTGCCAATTTGAAGAGATGAGCTCCCAGGGCCAACACAGGGACGATATAACTTAACAAATTACAACCCCATGTGTAAAATTAATTATCTATGAATACATACCACAGCAAACAAATGGCTAAGTGAGCCAGCTGGGGGAGAGAAAACAGTCTCCTCACAGAAGTCCAAAGAATGCAGCTACACTGCACCCACAGAGGGGTGTGGCACCTACCTGGCCAGGGGAGCGAGGCCCCTGGGTTGGGAAGCTCCGATATTCTTCTCTCCAAACCCGGGACGGGGCCCCATGTGGAGAAAGGCAAACCCCACTGAAGGGCATGCTACAGTGTCTGACCCCCACTCCCACCGTCAAGGTCACATGACAGGAAGGTCTGAGACGCTCAGGCAAGGAAAGCCCAAGGAGACAGTCAGATGGGACCTTGGATCAGAGTCAGGGAGAGAAAAGGATGCCAGGGGAAAACTTGAGGCCAGAGTGAAACATGGAATTTAGTCTTAGCAATACAGTCATGCCGCTGTCTTTGCTGATACAACTGAACCCAAGTAACATGTAAGGTTCCTCATGGGGGAATGGGGTGCTGGGTACAGGACTCTCGGTGCTATCTTTGCAACTGCTCCAGAAACCTGAACCTCACTCGTCCCAAATAAGAAATTTTTTAATCCCCACCTGCACGGGAGTGTACAACTCGCACAGCCCTCGGTGTGGCAGGCAGAGGAGCCCGAGGGCCCCACAGGAACATGCGTCCTTCTCTTACCGTAGCCCTGCTGCTGCCCAGGGTAGCTCTGCTGGCTGGGGTACTGCTGCTGGGAGTAGGTCTGCTGCTGGGCCGCGCCCTGCTGGTACCCGGCCTGCTGCTGGCTGTACTGGGGGTTCCCTGTGGAAAGAGGGGACACAGCTCACCCCCGACCAGAGAGGGTGGCCTGCTGCTACCACTGAGGCATGAGCAGCACTGGCGTCCCTAGGCCACTCCTGCTGCCTCAGAGGAGCAGCAGGTGTTCTTCTTCATAACTCAAATGGTCCATTTTCTCACGATTTTATAAAAATACAAATGAAATGATTAATACAATTAAGGCCAAGGCTGAGCTTTACTGAATACCCAGAAGGGTACTGTGACCTGACACAGCAACGGGGTCCCTGCATGTGTGATCACATGCGGTCATCCAAGGTCATGTGAAGAGGGGCAGTGTGGACACACAGAGGTTCTGTGGCGGGGGGCAGACCGGAGAGCTGCCATTCCAAGCCAAGGACCACAGTGACCCCAAAAGCTGGAGAGGCTTTGGCACAGCCTCCCTCGGAACTCAGGGCGGGGAGCAGCCCTGCAGGCTCCCTGACCTCAGGGGAACGACTTCCCATTATCTGAAGATGCTCAGGTAAAGGTCCTGTGTGACGCAGCCCACCGGCAAACAGTGAGGCTGGAAGGAAGCGGGTCGGGGAGCCGGTCCCCTGCAGACTGGCTGTGAAGAACTGACACGTGCACACATGTTCGATGGAAAGATACAGGGAATGTTCATTATTTTTAAAAAGCTTTATTACAGTGAAAGGTATGTTGCCATGAATCTCCCTTATCACACCCACTCTTGTGCTCCACCATGCCTGGCTAAAAAACATAATTTAAGAAACCCATTATGACCACCAAGATTTCAGAGAGGCACCATTTATCCTGAAATCTTGCCTCCAGGGCTTCCTGGAATGCCCAAGGGAACCCACTCAGGCATCTGAACAGAGGTCAAAGTGGGAAGTTTCCGAAGCCTCTTCACACCGCCACCTCCTAAGCTGGCCTTGCTCTTTCAAAGTGCAAAGTGTGTGGCGTTGGGTCCTGCATCTGCAGGGCACCATGCCTGGCCCAGAAAGGCACATGGGCTGGGGGGGGGGGACACGCACATCACTCTTCTGGCTCTGCTCCCCAAATGTGACCAGAGGCAGGAGCCCAGAGGCCTTGGGAGGCTGGGTGATGGCACTGGACCCCTAAGAGCCCATTTTCCTTCTTCACTGTTCTGGTGAAGAACTTTCCTGTCCTAAGCTAGGTCCCAGCAATGCATGATGGAAACAAGGGTGTCGCTGAGATAGTTCACATCAGAAAGGCTTAACAGCCACCGGGGAAACCCAACCTGTGGTTACAAAGAGTACTGGCGCTGACACGCACTCTCATTCTGGTTGAATTCCTTCCTCAGCTGGGAACTTTTAAAAAGCCCATTTGAATCTTTCCCTCTGTCCACATCTAAGAAACGACCTTGACTCCCTAACTTATGCTTTCTCAAAACCCAGCGCCAGGTCCAGCAACCAGTGGATGAATGAGGTGACACTGAGCAGAAGCTACCCAGTTACTGAAGTCCCCAGGCAGCATGGACAGACAAATAGCCAGGAAGTCAGGTCCTTCTAGCCTCAGCTGCAGCCAGTAACACTTAACACTTTTTTTTCTTGGAGTGCTGAGGCTTGAACTCAGGGCCTTTGCACTGAGCTACACTGTCTACTGTCTGTCTCTCTCCCCTTCCCTCCCCCCCCCAATTTTAAGACAAGGTCTCTCTAAATTGCTAAGTGGCCCAGGCTGGGCACAGACTTGCACTCCTCCTTCACTTGCACAGTGCTGGGGCTACGGGGTGTGCACCACCCAGCCCAGCTTCATAGTGAATACTTTTAACCATGACTCCTGAACAGCCCACTGTATTCCATAATTCAGAAGTATAAAAACAAATACATACCCTAAAGAAACAAGGAGGCCAGGCCATCGCTGCCCTGCCCTGTCCAGTCCTGACCCCTGCCCAACTGTCTGTCTGACTTGGTCTCTTGGGTATTTTCAGTTTGCAGTGCCACGTGGATGGGCACACATGAACGCAGGTGACTTCCCCCGTTACATGGTATGCATATCCAGTCACCCTGCTCCACACTGGGCTCAGCAGCGCCTGTCCTGTGGCCACCTCAGGATGGGCTCAGGTCTGTCCAGGGCTGTATGACCACAAGCTCACTGCCATCAGATGTGGACCTCCCGCTTCTGTGCTGTGACTTCCAAGAGTGGCACGCACACCTGGGCGGTGCCCTGTACTCCTGCCTGGCTCACCTAGCCCCAGCCTGGGCCTTTCCTGCCAGTGGTCCCCTGGGATCAGCACCTTCTCACTCTACAGGATTCCCCCAGGCTCCTGACAGTTGCCACGGCCCACAAACCACACAACCTGGTACCCATGTCCCACAGGCTGTTGGATCCACTGTGGCAAAAGCTTTAGGAATTTCTTCTTGTTGGCCTTGGTCTCAGCCCTCAGCCTCCGCTCAGCACTGCTGGCCACACGGGTCTGCAGACAGATGAGCTGGGTCCCTCAGTCTTCTTGAAACACAGCATTCTCAGCCCTCTCACTCAGCAGAGGACCTCATGGTGCACGCCAGGTTCCATATGCACATGGGTTCCCTGTGCTAGGGTCTAATTAACACAACGACAGGACAAAATACTTCCAGAAGGAAACTGAGCTGTCTGCCACTTGTCAGGGGGTTACTGAATTTTTCAGCAGGTTCATCAATTATGGAAGGTGAGAACATGGAACTGAAAACGTGAGCACAAACATACGCACTTCAGATGTTAAAAGGCTGAGCAGCGTACCGTAGGTCGCGAGGAGCAGAGCTGGCCTTGGGCAGCTGCTGTTCAGGACGCCGCCACATGTGTAGAGGTTGAGCTCTGACACCATCCAGGGCAGAGAGGGAGGCCTGTGCAGTTTGCTGAGCTGGGTTTGGTTTACACAGTTCTCAGTACTGGGCATTGTGCTGTCACATAAATAAGCTGAAGAGGCCCTTTGCAACCAGCCCCTGGGTGGTTTCTTTCTTTTTTTAAACACTTGTTATTTATTTTTACTTTTCCCCTAGCTTTATTAAGGTATAATTGACAAAAATAATGTATGCGTCTGGTATATATATAATGTGACAGTCTGATGAACAGACACTTGAGGTTGTCGATTTTTTCCCAGCAGGCTGGGACTTGTTAGCTTTTAAATGCAAAAACTTTACAGATGCAGTTCTTTAAGAAATGGCCTGAACAAGCTTGTTGGTGGTCATCTCGAGTGTGCCAGTGCTGCACACCTGGCCAGTTCCACGGCAGCTCCTCCTGCTGACCAGAAGTTGCCTGCAGGGAGATGGCTCGGGGCTGGGTGGGTGTTCAGATACCAGGCCCAGGGTGATTGTGTTTTCAGTAGTGGAAACTGAAGTTGGCCTAAGTCTCACTGCACTCACTGCCTGGCTCACCCAGCCCCAGCCTGGGACCTTCCTGCCAGTGATCTAAGGGCCGCGCTGGCCAAGACGGCAGGGCTCTGGGTATGGTTGCGAAAGGGTCTTGTTTGTCCTCCTACCTCTGCAGTGGAATCTAACCTGCATTCCGCTCTGATAGGAACCAACAGGAAGGTTGGGGAGCTGGGCAGACCGCATGTGTCACAGCGGCATGGACAAGTTAACACTTAAGGACTGCAGGAGTGTCAAGGTACCTGTGTGTTATTTCACTTTGAGACCCTGTGGATGTTTCTGTCCTCTCATTTAAGATTCAGCCACAGGTTCCCAACCTCACCAGGATGATGGCCAGGTTACTGCACGCACTTCTGGGACAGATGGGGCCAACAGTGAAGCATCCCATGGGCCAGTGGACTAGGGGGTCTGCATGCTGGGGATTGCATGGGGCCAAGTATGTAAGGCATGAGACCCCACCTTGCCAGGACGAGGGAAACGGCTGTCTCAGTGAGAGAACCTGAGAGAAGCTAAGAAAGGACCACAGCAAACACCAAATTTGCCATGTGGAAAACAGTGTGACAGTTCCTCCGAAACACAAACAGGCTAATTGCAGGACCCAGTGATTCCAAGTATTTGAGCACAGGGTCCGAAGGAGACCTTCACTCTCGAGCTCGCTGAAGCTTGTGCTAAAACGCTGACACAGATGGGCACGGTCTGAAAGGAAGGAAATTCTGCCACCTGCTGCCACATGCATGGACCCTGAGGACGCTATGCTGAGACAAGATAGTCACAAAAGGACACTGATCCCACTCACAAGGGTCCCTGGAGCAGTCGAATCCCGGAGGTAGAGTAGAATGGTGGGAGTTGGGGCTGAGTCAGGACGGTTTCAGTTCTGACAATGTAGCACCTGACAGCCCCTCGGGACTGTTGGACAGTGATTCTGTCACACGGGCTTTTTAACACGTTCACAGCAGGACCGTAACTTGTATGTCTGGACATGGGCTGGTCCCATCAGGTGGCACAAGCTGCCCTGGAATAGTCATGTATGTGGTGGTGCAAACGGGCAGGAATGTGTTCACCATAAATAATCGCAAAAAAGTCATCAAAAACGTGGCATTCCCCAGCCACCTGCCTCACATTTAGTGTGTGCTGTCTGCTCATGCAGACAGACTCAGACAGACTCTCAGCAGCCTTCTATGTCCCCGCCACCATGCTTGGACCAGGGGGCCTGGCCGGAGGCAGCTGAGCCCAGACAGCAGATGCCACCCTCTTGGTGTCCACATCCTGGGGGGCGCACAGGAGTTCCCAGTGTCTGTAGCAGGCACCACAGATTGGATTTTGGCTTGGAGAGCTAGCTCACCAGCACCTGCTGCCTTACCCCAGCCCCACAGGGACTACCAGTTCTGCCCACAGAGGTGGAAATCTCCAGACCAAAGATGCGCATCACCAGGTCAGCGTGAGTCTGCTGAAATGCCAGGGCCCCCTCGATACAGCCACACCACCCACAAATATTCTGTCTGCCTTGGCAGGGTTTTGGGGGTGCCCTATGCCCACCGAGTGGCAAAGCCTGGACAGGTGCAGGCGGGTTGGCCAGGGTCACTCCCCTGCTCCTCCCACATGGGAACCCCATTCTTCTTCCCAAACACCCACAAGGCAAGTGAGACCTGATGCCCAGTCTGGCACCTCCAACTTTTTCATGGAGCTCTGCTGCCTGCTGTGTCCACATCTGTTCCCCGTCAGTGATTCAGGTAAACTTACTAGAAGAGGCCACGCATGCTGCTAAGAGTGCGATATCCTAACTGCTGTGCGTGGCCGTGACACATGGGAGCACAGCGCGCGGCCCTTGCACTCTTACCCCCTTCATAGTAGTGCTGTGTGGACTCCTCAAATGAGCGGTCGTAGCTCTGCTCCGTGTAGGATGATTGCTGGTAGGCATAATCACCATGGCCTGCAAGACACAGGGGACCAGCGTTGGCGGGCCTCTCACTGCCCTCTCCAGGTACAGCCAGCCAAGCCACAGGCCAGGGCAGGGAGGTCAGGCAGGGACAGCAGCAGAGCTGGAGAGGAGCCGTCTCCTAGGGGCTGTGTCCCCAACCTCACCAAACTCAGCATCCTCACTTTCAGATGCGGATGTCACTTCCTGTCCCTGAGTTATACGAGGCAAAGTTACAGCTTAGGGAGAGGATCAAGTCTATTCACAGCCTGCTTCGTGACAGCACCAGCTGCTCCCTTCTCGCCCCCGCCTGGCTTCTGCTGGGAGTTCCCAGGAAGGGACCCCACTGTGAGGCACCCTCACAGCCCAGGGACATACACGGCTTGCCCTACAGCCAGCCTCTGCACCACCTCCTGTCACCCAGCCTTGCTGTGCACACCTACTTCACACTTGCTGATGCCAATGTGCTGTGTCCTCCAGGGAGCCCCATCTTTCCTTTACCCAGATCCTCCACATCCCAGCCCTTTTAAAGTTCTTGTTCTGAGACAGGGCCTTGCAAAGTTGCCCAGGCAGGACTTGAACTTGACCTGTCTGCCTCAGCCTTACAGGCCTGTGCTGCCACGCCCAGCCTAGAAGCTCCACGTATCCACAAATCTCGGCAAAATTTAAAGATGGTGCCATGGTGACAAAGGAGAGCAATCTGCAGAAGTGATGGCAAGTGGCCTGCAGCCTTGCAGGCCAGGCAGGGTCTGCCGGCTTTCCGCACACACTCTTCTGGGGGTTGGGGCCCATCCTGCTGAAAGGTGACCTCTGTGCACTGCAGGGATGGCGTGGCCCTGCAGCCTTTCAGAAAAGGGAGAAGCCCTCTGCAGAACCCAGCCCTCGTGCCAACCCCAGTGTGCATAAGCATGGGACTTGTGATGTTCGATGGAGGAATGTCAGGGCAACAGCTCTGAACGCCTGAGGAACAGCGAGCGGCTGGCGCACGTGGCGTCCTCACCATCTGGGTAGTACTGCTGGCTCATGGGCTCCGAGGCGCCCTGGCTGTGGCTGTACTGCTCGCTGTAGTACTCCTCCTGGCCCAGGTACTGCTGGGAAGAGCCTGCGGACAGACACGATGCTCAGGACCAGTGGGTGGCTGGGCCAGGGCTCCCCACAGCTCAGACAGCCCAGTGGCAGGGCCTGCCAGGAGGCCTCACACACGAGAGCACCCACTTGGCCCCTGGGCCTCCTTCTTTCCAATGCCCAGCCCTGAAACACACAGCACCGGGAACAAGCACCAGCCTCCAGTGCCCCCAGCACCCACTCCCCAGGGCACCAGAACCATGCCCGTCCCTGTTACAACCTCTAACAGCGAGACCCTCCCAGCACCCTGGCTCACGTGAGCACGTAAACTTCAAAACCCTCTGGTCTCACATGAGAAACTTGTGTACACCGGCCCTCTGCAGCAGACTGCTGTCCACGGGCACCGCTGTGGGGTCGGACAAAGGCCTTACCTTGCTGGGAGGGCCGGTAGGGTGCCATGGGCCGCTGCCCCATCATACTGCTCCCCTGGCCGCCCTGGCCCATCATGGCAATGGATGACTGGCCCTGGTAGTGCTGGCTTCCGCCCTGCGTGGAGTTGTAGTGCGATGTAGCAGCCTGCTGGTGCATCATGGAAACTACGAGATAGGACAGAGCCCCACCCAGAGTCCTGAGGGGCTGCCGGGAGGGGAAGCCTTAGCATTATTCACCTCCTGCTGCAAACCTGACTCCCTCCTCAGGCCAATCCTTTAGCATCTTCTGAAGTTCCCCATGAGAACAGCACCCTTGACTCCAAGCCACGCCTCCAACAACACAGCTGTACCCATGTTCCGGTGCATGGGTCAGACATCAGCCCTTGGCACCAACTGTTTCAAATGTACTAATGTGGGGACAACACCTGACAGCTCCTCACCAATCTAGGGCTGTGGAAATTCAGTCCTGTTCTTCCTGTCCCTAGAGCTGAGCCTTGGAGGAGTCACCTTGTCCCCATATCATCCATCAGCTCAGACACCCCCAGGGCAGCAGTGTCCAACAGCAACAGGACAGGAGTCACAAAAAGTTCCTATAACCGGGGGCTGGGGATTTAGCTCAGCAGCATAAGCGCCTGCCTAGCAAGCGCCTAGTTGTGAGTTCGATCCCTGGTACTGATTAAAAAAAAAAAAAAAAGTTTTTATAACCATATTGAAAATGTGAAAAAAACCCATGTGAAACTGATTTTAACAATACATTTTATTGGAGCTAATATTTTTCCAAAATAAATTATTAGCAAGGAATTATTATGAACAATATTAAGGAGATATTTCAGATTTTTTGGAGTAAATGACCCCCTAAAATCTGGTGGCTTTAGTACTTGGGGAACATCTGCTTGGGGGGTCCAGCCTGGCACTGACGGATCCTCATCCACCTATCACCGTGGCCCTGACAGGTGACCCCATGTGAGGCAGGACTCTGCCCGGCTCTGAGCCAGTGCTGTCGTGAGGCCCACAGCCAGGGCCACCCTTTCTTTGGTGCCTTCCTTAAGGCTCCATGAGAGACAGCTCAGGTGGCACCTGCGTCTCAGGAGAGGCCACCACACCACGTCATGCTCTCCTTTGCACCAGTGCCCCCCAGAAGGGCAGCCCTGTGGGGACTCCTATCCAGCCTGATGTTCCTGGAGCCAGGCAGAGCGGGTACCTGGGTTGGACTGCATGTTGATGTTGGTCCGAGACACGTAGTTGCCGATGGCACCCTGGCCCTGCATGGGGACGCTCTGTGAGGCAGGTCCCGAGTGGCTGTAGCCAGGCGCAGTACCGTGGCCGCTCCCGGATATGCTCATGGAGGTGGTAGGCAGCGTGCTCTGTGCTGTCTGCTGCATGGACACGTGGTTTGGACCTGCCGGGAGGGTGGGTGTCAGGCATTGGAGGCCAGGTCATCCCCTCGAGATGAGGACACCTCGGTCTCCTGCAGGTCACTTGCAGAAGGCTGCTTCCCCAAGATCCACATGCTATGAATGGAGTGAAGGGTTCGGTGCGGAGCAAGAAGATGCGTTAACACCCTGGTGCAAAACCAGATGAATCGCACACCCGCTGCTAAACTGCTGCAGCGGTTCCCAGGCAACCAGGTGTGGTGCACACAACTGTAACCCTAGCACTCTTGGAGGCTGAGGCAGGAGATCATGGAGCACAGCTGGGGTGACTCAGTGATTTGGTGAGACCCTGTCTCAAGTTAATAATAATAATAGTAGCAATAATAGTGATGATAATAATAAAGAGGCCAGGAATTTAGCTGAGGCCCTCAATGAGGGTGAGGACTTCCCAACCTAAAGACGGTGACCATCCCTTCTTACTAGAAATTCACACGGGCTGCCTCTGAAGTGGCCCCACCTGACAGTGTCTAACCAGAGTGAGGTAGAGCTGCACTGGGTCTTCCAGCTCCACTGCCGCACACTGTGCCCAGCCGTGGATGCGCATGCGTGTGCACACACACACACACTCACACACCACCTTGCTGCCTGCTTGCCTGCTGACTCAGCCCCTGGGCTCTCCCTCAGGGAAGAGCTGCACTTACCATTGCCGATCTGGCCCTGCATGAGGGAGGCTGGGGGGAGGCCAGTGCTAATGGCATCACTGAGGCTGCCCTGGGGGTGAAGGCCTTGGCTGGAACCGCTCTGATTCAGCCCTCCAGGGCCCAGGTTCATGTTCTGGGTTGGTGGCTGCAGGTAACGGGATGGTTAGGGGAGGATAGTGAAGTCAGAGAACCACCACGAGCCACCCCGGGACTCGCAGCCATCTGCTGGCGGTCCAAAACCTATGGCCACTGTCACACTCAGCAGGATGGTCACGGCCACCAGGCCAGAACACTTCAGGACAAGATGGAGATGTAAGATGGCCCACAGCAGTATTCAGGACACGGGTGAGGGCCATGTTTACCCACACAGGTTTAGATGCTGAAAGCCAGGGTCCCTCCTGGGGGGAGGGAAGCTCCTTCCCTGACCCCCACCTGCAGCCTCCCTATCCCTCCTGGCCACAGCTGCCCAGGCACTCAGCACCCACACCCTCTCCGTGCCTAGGCCTTTGCACAAGCTGGCTTACTGCCACTGCCTGTGCTCTTGTGACCACCTCCCACCCCCAGCCCAGTATCACTCCCCCAAGCCCACCTCTGACCACAGGGCCTGGCAGGAGGAAGAAAGTACCCATGACCCTGGTCTGTCCTTTCTAGCTCTCATCTAACACTGGCCCCAAAGGTCTGTACATGGGTGCTGTCTACCCCTGGCCATAAAAAGAAAGCATCTAGCAGGATCTGCTGATCTCTGCGAGGACAGGACCTGAGAGGCCAGTCAAGGCTGACTTCACAGTCTGTGTTCATGAACGTCACCATTTCCAGGGGAACCAGGGACACCCGAGGGTGAGCCATCCCTGGACACACATGTCCTGACACCTCACTACCAGCCCTGCCCAAGCCAGGCTGGTCCTGTTCTGGTCTGTGCTGTCCTTCTCAGCACAAGGAGGCCAAGACTGCAGCCACAGGATCTAGCTTCATAGCCAAAATTTAATTTGAAGAAAATGCACTTAAAAAAAAATCAAACAGGAAATAAAACATTTATATCGACATCTGACAGCATTGAGATTTTTCCCTTTCAGATCTGCTTTTAATTACAGCAGTGAATGTGCCCAAGCTGCAACTGCTCATACTGTGCAGAAGGACTCACAGTGTGCCAGCCCTGGGACTGATCCCCAGCACAAGAAAAAGGCGGGGAACAATGGCCAGAGAGACCCCCACTCCTCTCTGCCTGTCCAGACATCTGTTGTCCATCACTCCTAGTGGGGTTACCTCCTTCCATTAAAAAGCTCACAGCCCCACTACTCATCCACCTCCCACGGTGTTGGGTTCTTGTGGGTCACTTTCCGACTTGAGGTGCCACAGTCAGAACCTGCTCTGCAGCAGTCTGATCCTTGCTGGTAAGTGGGAAGTCCACTTCCCCAGCTGGTGGGTACTCACGGCAGGGAGGAGGGACTGCATGTTCTGGTTGGAGTCTGCTATGGTGGCCAGGTAGACCAGGTTCCGGTGCAGGATCTGCTGGTATCTATAGTGAGGGGTGCATCCATGAGACAGGGAACTCCAGCCAAAGTGCTTCAGGACAGTAGCCCCAGAAGACAACTAGGCACTGGCCTGGCTGCCCAACTAGAAACAGCACAGGGCAGCATACAGTGACACAGGAAGGGGGCAGGTGGGCAGTGAGTCCAGACAAGTTCCTTGTATGCTCCCACCCTGTGACAACTCTAGAAAGATACTGCAATGGGGCCAGAAGGGAGCTGACACTAGCCCTGTTTAGAGATGGAGGTTAGGGAAGGCTGCAAGGAGGTGGAACCTGCAGGTGACACAGGAGAGGCCAGGGCACAGAGCCTTGGTCCTGCCAAGCCAGACATCAGGCTAACTTGATGGTGCTAGGCTCCCTGAGAAGCACGGGAAGGAAATGAGATGATATGGGGGATCCAGGGAGCCTTACACACATCAGTCCTGGGTCCCAGGCCACATACACACATCAGACCAGGGAGATGGGGTTCAAAGCCTCACACAGGTCACACCTGGCAAGGGGCAGGTCTGAAGTCCCTCCACACATCCTACCCCAAGCATGTCTAACGGTCAGCATGACCTACTCTCCCTGTGTCAGGCCCTGGGGGCCACAGCACTCTGCCTCCTTCTACTCCCCCATTCCCTCTGGGTGCCAGGGTGGGGTGCAGCTCAAAGATACATCTGACCTGGGTTCCCCAACAGGGACACACCCTCAGGGGCAGACGTGGCAGACTTACTGGGTGCACTCGGCCGTCTTGCCCTTGCTCTGGTAGTCCAGGATGCACTGGATCAGGTGGTGGTTCTCGTCCAGCATCTGTGGGAGTGACCACACAGACAGGGCACACACGTGGTCATTCAGCAGCTTCCCCAACACTACCATGGCACAGCTGCCCAGAGAGTCAGCTGGTTTACAGGTACAGGAACCCTAACAGCTTCCTGTACCCACTCCTGGGGGCTGTGGCTGCCTTAGTGACTGCAGTAGCGGAGGGTGACCTGGGCTGGATAACCGAAGGACACCCCTTCCTGTCCAGCCTAGGCACCTCCCTCTTAGCAGCAGCCTGCTGGACCTGTCACTGTCCCTCAGAGCTGCCCCTTGACATCCAGCACAGACCCCCCAGTAACCCTTGGGAACAGGCCCTGTGGTCCCAAGCCCACAACCCAGCTGACTCGCCCTCCAAGATCAGGTCCTGAGTATGCCAGCTGCCACTGGTCCTGGTCCTGGCTGGTGGGTGTGATCTCCAAGCCTGTAGGAGGCAGGCTGACCCTAATGGGCCCGGAGTCCTCAACTGTCCACTCTCATGAAGGAAGTGCTGGTGTCTACCATCTCCAACAAAACACTCTAGGTTCCAAAAGGTCTCCTGCAGGCACAGATTGCAGGCCCCTGGACACGGTGGGGTCTTGGCGGCCAGGGGGACAAGAGTCCACCTGCCTGACCTTGGCCCTGGGGCCGCCGGCTCTTCCCTTCCCTTCCCTCCACCCTGCAGCACAGGTCCCCGTCATGCCGTCTACTGCTGGGGTACAGCTCACGGGGTGCATTTCTGCGCTACCATTTTTCTCTCTACTGTTTGAGGAGATGCACAGCTCGGCTGGCGCGTCCTGAAACCGGCAACCACCAGGGGGTGCTGCCAGCCAAGCGCTGACTGTGAGCCGGCTTGCACTGGTGGGAGGTTAAACCTCCAGGCAGGGGCCCTGGGCTCCTCCAGGCTATTAACTTGGGCTGAGCCCCAGCTGCCCATCTGACTGTCCCATTGGGCAGCTTGTAGTAGAAGTGGTACAAATGGATCCCATCACTTTTACCACCTTGTCACTAACAAAGATGGGATCACACATGCAGTGCTGGTGGTTGAAGCCACCCAGACAGCCAGGCATTGAAATGATGGCCCCAACTGTGACTGTGTTCCCTGAAGGGAAACGACTCCGAGAGGCTCCAATGCCACCCTAACGGCTTCCTGCACCCCGCTCCCGGGAGGGATTCTCTCCCAGCTCACAGAGCAACACTGCAGGAGCAGATGTCACGCCAGCAACCTCCCCCCCCCCCCCACTCCACACAGGAGGAACGTTAAGTGGCCGTGACGGCATCCCTGGTGGATCTGTCATCACCCAGCCCGCGCAGTGCTTTGTGGGCTAGAGAACAAGGACAGGCCGCCTCTTACCATGTCTGACGGGAAAGCGGCACGTGGCGTGCCGGCTGATTTAAATTAAATGCCTCACGGGACCAGGACAGAGCACAGGCTGACCTCCAAAGCCCTGCAGACAGAGGTGCGGAACAGCAGCGCAGGATGTGAAGAACTGAGCGGCAGGTGCCAGGCCGCTGCTGCATGGGGATGCTGAGCCAGGGAAGCCCTGGGCGCGCACACCCAGGCCACCCCTCCCGCTTCGGCCCTGGGCTTTGCTGGCCCTGGGCTTTGCTGGCAGGATGCAGGCAGAGTGGCTGGGGCTGCGGACGGGTGTTCTCCTGGGAGAGAAGCAGCGCCAGCGCCACAGGGAACCCCGCAACCGCAAAGCTCGAGGGATGCGCAGCACCCAGCACCGGAGCCCCAGCCCCAACAGGACTGACAGCTGAGCAGGGCCTGTCCTGAGGGTCCCATGCTGACTCTGCCACTGGCCAACACCTGGAGGCCAAAGTTAAAAAAGGAAGCAGCGAACAAACAAAAATAATGATTAAAATAGAAACCAAACAGAGAAAAAGAAGTGGCTTCATCCATGAAAAGAATGGGGCATTATTTAAGAACAACATGAGAAGCAGAAAAAGAGCTCTTGAAAATTAAAACTATGTTGGTAAAACAAAGATGCAAAATAAACTACACACAAGTGTTAGACTAGAACATGAAGTTGAGGGAAACTCCTTGAAGTAGAAAAGGAGGCAGTCCGAAAACAGACACCATAACCAAACTTAAAAAGTGATCCAAGTAGGATAGCAATCAGTCCTCCAGCGCAGCCAGAAAAGTACCACAAGGAAGAGACCCAAAACCTCGCAGGTGTTAGCACCAAAGGCTACATTTCTCAGCAGGACAATGGCCTGGCCAGGAACACTGGAGAAAACACTCAAAGGGCCAGGAGAGAACAGCCAGGTTCCCTGCAGAGCCAGTGATGGCGCCTGGATTCTCCTCATGGGAGCAGGGACTGCGGGATGCTAGGGGCCAGCCGGCCTGGGCCTGAGGAAGGCCCTGGAGAAGGGATGCCCAAGGAGATGTCCAGCCCTGAGGAGAGTGCAGGACTGATGACTGACCTCAAAGAGCTTTCCAGAGAGGGAGGACCTGGGGTCTTCCGGAGGAATCTCTCTGAGAGAGAAAGCTCTAGAGGAGCTAGGACCCACTGAGTAACCTTCTGGAAGCAATGACCTCACACTTGAAATTTCTGGAGGGGCAAGGACTCAACCCTGGAGACTTCCAGAGGAGTTGTGACCGACTCCTGAGGGAACATCTGCAGGAGTGCTGATACACTGGGAGACTTCTGTAGAAACAATGCCCTAGCCAGCAGTGGTGGCACATGCCTGTAATTCTAGCACCAGGAGGCTGAGGCAGGACGATCATTGAGCGTTGGAGACCTGCCTGGTTACTGAGTTCAAGGCCACCCTGGACTAATTACATAGCAAGACCCTGTTAAACCCAATCAGCCAAAGTTGGGGGTGGCACCCCAAAACAACGAGATTTTCAGAGTCATGATGAATTCAACCCAGAGACTTCCACAGGAGCAATGACAACTGAAGAGCCTTTTGGAGAAGCAATGACCTGAGAAGACACTTGGTGAGATGGTGACCAAACCCTGAGGAAGCTTCTAGAGAACAGATGACATAACCCTTAGGGAGACTTTGTTTTTGTTTTGTTTTGAGACAGGGTCTTCCTATGTAGCCCTGGCTGGTCTCACACTTGCAACAGCTCTCCTGCCTCAAGCTCCCAAGTGCTGGGATTACAGGTGTGCATGATGCCCAGCTTTTGAAGCTTTTGAAGGAGTAATGACCTAATCCTGAGGAGACTACCTGAAGAGTCGTGACTTGACCATGAGGGACACTTCTGGAACAATAACCTGAGTGCAATGGATAAGCCTGGCCCTGGAAAAACCAGCTTTGTGGTCAAGGCATCTCCCTTACCATGTTCATACAGTATAACCTGCAACTTCTATAAAAGCCATGACCTCACTGAGACTTCTGGAAGCCCAAGACCTAACCCCGACCTAACCCCCAGCAGACTTCTAGAATATCAATGATTTAATCCTGAAGAGACTTCCACAAGATTGATGGCCTAACTGGGGGGACTTCCAGGAAGCAATGACCTGACCCTGAGACCCCAGGAGAAGTGGTTAACCTAATCATGAGGAGACTTCTGGGGGTGTGATGACCTAACCTGGAGAATTTCAAGGGGGCAATGATGGAAACCTGAAGAAATTCTGGAAAAGAATTTACCCATGCAGAGACAAGAGGATTAATGCCCTAACCCAGAGGAAACTTCTAGAAAAGTAATGCCATCTGGAGATTTCCTGAGGAATTATGACACACCCTAGGGAGACCTCAGGAAAAGGAATGACCTAACGCTGGGGAGATGTCAGGAGAGGCATTGACTTAACCTTGAGGGAACTGTCAGAAGAGTGATGCCTAATTCATGAGACGTGCGATGGGATAATGACCTATCCCAGGGAAGACCTGCAGAGCAGCAGGGACTGAACCCTGAGGAGACCTGGAGAGGAGTGACGACCTACTCCCAAGGAGTCTTCCTGAGGGGGAAGAACTAAGCAGAGGAAAATTTGACAGGACCAACGACCTAACGCTGAGACTTGCAGAGAAACAAAACCCATTCTCAAAAAGAGTCCTAGAAGAGCAGTAACTAAACTCTGGGGGAACTCCTGAAGGATCAATATTAAACTTAAGACATCTCTGGAGGACCCATGAGCTAAAACTGCCAGGGAAGTTATGACTTAACTCTGAGAAAACACAGGAAGGAACAATGCCGACCAATCCTGAATGAGACTTTCTGGAGGAATGACAACTTACAATGACTTCCAGAGAAATTACGACCCAATCCTGAGGATACTTCCAGAGGAAGACTGACTGAACCTAGGAGAATATGGAGGTACAATGACTTAACCCTGAGGAAGCTTCTGGAAAAGTGAAAATCTATCCCTGAGGAGAATTTCAGAGAAGTGAAGACCTATGACTGAGTTCTAGAAGGAGAATGACCTAGCCTGAGGGACACCTCTGGAGGTACGCTGATCTAACCCAAGACTTCTGAAGGAGTAAATTAACTCTGGAAGGAAATAACCTCATCCTGAGGGAGTCTTTCAGTCTCAATGACTCACCTGTGGAGCCTTCTGGAGGGCTGAGACTCCCAAAGGAGCAATGATTTACAAAAACTTCTAGAGAACAGATAAACTTACCCCTGTGAGTCTTTTGGGGGTAAGTTTCCAGAGGAGTGATGAGCTATGCAGTAGGAATGCCCTCATCCTGGGGAGACTATAGAGAAGCAATCATTTAACCCTAACAAGACTTCTGGAGGAGCAATAGTGTCACCTTGAGGGACATGCTGGAGCATTCCTAACCTAATGGAGATGACTTCTAGAGCAATGAGGCTTTAATCCTGAAGAGACTTCTGGAAGATTACCTAATCTGAGGAGACCTCTAGGAAAAGCTATGATCTGTGTCTGAGGAGACTTCAAGAGACACACAGCCCTACCCTTTCAGAGACACCTGGAGGAACTATGACCGAACTTGGAGACATGAAGAGGAGGGATTTCTGGACAAGCGGTAACCTAAGCTTGAGCACTGTACACTACTGATGCAGTGACAGTCTAATGCCGAGGAGACTTCAGGAGAGAAGACCTAACCCTGTGGAGAGTTCTAGAGGAGCACTGGCCTAAGAGACTTTCAGGTGAGTGATGACCCAACTGATACTTTGTTCCCCTTTCAATCTTTCATTAGTTCCTGTTTGCAATACAAAATGATTATAGTCCTCCTGGACATAAAATAGGCTGAGTTCTTTTTTCATCCCCTTTATCCCTCCCCCCATTTCTTGGGTGATGACACTTTTGAGGGTCAATGCCCCATCCTGAGGACACTTCCTGACGAACAATGACCTCACTAGCCCAAGGGGACTTTTGCAGTCCTACTGATGGAAGTCAGTGAGGTGCTTCTGAGCATTTACCCAACTGCTCGAGATGTGAGTTGGGCATATGGGCTTCAGAACAGCCCCCAAACTGACACCCCGGGAGGCGATGAAGAGTTCATGCTCTGTGGTGCCATGTGCCATGTGTCTGACACGCACTTACAGCTTCCAGGGACCCTAAGAACAGGGCAGACTACACCACAGGCACACAACAGCAAACACATTTCCACCTCCCTCACACTACACAGGAATGGCCTCCTGTCTTAGGCTTCTCTGGCACTTACTCCCACCAACCAAGTCACCCTGCATCTGTGAGGGCCGCCACGCTGGAGAAAGATGTGCGCGCTGTGTTACAATCTACGCTGTCTGGCTGCGTCCCTCCCATATGCCAGGAGCTACATCTTCTTTACAAGACTCGAGGCTGGTGATGGTTTCTTGTGCTTTGCAAGGAGTCCTCACTTCCCATACTAAATACTGCTGTTAAGTTCTGGTCTGATCAAGCGCTAGATCAAAAGAGCAAAGATAATCAATTACAGCACATGCCAGGTTATCACCTTTACTATGAAGACAGCTTAGAACAGGGTCACAACATCAGCTTCATTCTAAACAGAAGGCAGCTAAGGCAGGGAAAGTATATGCACAAATGAGTGTAAGTGAAGCAGACGCTGCCCTTCCCCTCTGCATCCCCTTAACACTGAAGGTCTACTGCCTCCCACACCTCTCCCCAGTTGCAAAGTGAAGTTCTGTACAAGGGAGCACATCACAGGAGCCCTCTTCCCACCCACACCCACAGCAGCTTCTTCCTAACCCTTCTGTTCACACGACAGGGACGAGGCACTGCAGCCTAGCTCTGCCTCTTCTCGGCTCCACAGGACTTACCAGACGTCAGCATCCACCTGGCCCTACCTGCCTTGCAGCTGGTCTTGGTGGTGGCATCTACCCTTTATCCCTGAACCTGCTGGAGGGAGCATGGCATGTACATTGCCTATAGTCTGGGGACACCAGGGAAGCTGACCTGTGACTCCAAACACAGAGGCAGGGGCCCAGGCCTACGGACAGAAGGCCAGAGCTGCCACATCAAGGGGGCACCAAGGGGCTACCACTGAGTGAGCCTCAGACGCCAGTAGCAGCAGCTGCCCATGCCTGCTGTCCTTACCTCAACACAGCCAGGAGACTCATCCAGTGTAGGAGAGGTGCAGGAAATCAGGCAGCGCTGCGTCTTTACCTCAATGCAGTGTCACCTCCCAGCCAAAGGGTTCTGGAAGGCTGAGCAGCAGGCCCAGAGACACCTTTGGGGCACCCAGCAAGAGGCAGAGAGACAAGGCTTTGGCTGTGACTGCTGTCTCACAGAGAAAAGCACTTTCCTGCCTCATTCCCACCCTCGGGGGCCAAAGCACTCAGGTTCAAGGGCCTTGTAGAATGGCTAACCCCAGCCCAGGCGGGATGGCAAGGAAACCAAAGGGCTCTGTGGGGTTCCCTTGGCTGTGGGGGGACTTCTGCCCTATGGGAGAAAGTGCCACCAGTAACAGCTGCCTAAACATCAGTTCACCATGGCAGGCTCACATGTCCAAGCCATTTTCAGTTAGCTGTGGGGACAGCTCTAACTTTACGATGGCCTATCTTCCCTCCTAGCTCCATCTGCCAGTGTTCTCTGAGACAGCAGTTCCTGGGCTGAGGAATGCACCCTCTATGCAGAGAGCCATCTCTTCCCCATGCCCCCTTCACCTTTGCACCTGGCTACAGCCACACCAGGGCTAGACTGTCTGGCCTCGACCACTCCCTGGCTCTTGGACACTGGGCAAGGCATTGCCCTTACTGGCCTGTCTTCTCATACTATACCCACCCTGGAAGATCCACCCCATCGGCTCTGGCCTGCTCCCACAGGGCTGTTTCCCATGCTTTTCCTTCTCCAGCCAAACATGCAAATAAAGAATAAGACAGGAAGACAGACAGCTCTTCCATTTATTGAGCAATTACTGCATGCCACATAGCAAGGGGCACCCCAATGGTCCCTAAAATGTACCCTATCTAGCCACACTGCCATGGCAGCCACTGTACCCCACAGCTGCCAGCAGTGACAGGGGCACAGTGCTGGACTTTAGGGACACCATGGTCCCTGGCCATGAGAGTTGGGCTGGTCCTGGGCCTCTGCAATTTGGCCACAGTTTTGCATCTTGTTCATGTGTGTTGCTCAGTCACCACAAGCTCAGCCTCCCCAGGTCAGGCTGGCTATCTCGCTCTTCTGCCCTGGGTCCCAGATATCCACTCCATGAGAGCCTTGTGTGGGACCATGCATGACTCTTGTAAGCTTGCAAGTCTCCCTTCCTCAGCCTCCTGGATGTCCTTCTCTGAAACTTCACACATACATGCAACCCTCCCACCCTACCCCGCAGGCTAGACTGCACTGTGGCGGGTCGAGCTGGGAAAAAGGCCACAACACTCATAAATGTAGTCAAGTTAAGACAGGGCCATACACAGTTAGTGTTCTCCTAAGAAGCGGGAGATCAGAACACAGAAACACACAGACTGGGGTGATCCAACTACAAACCAAAGAGCATAGAAGGCCGCTGTCTAAGAGGAGAGCATGAAATAGATTCCCATCAGCATCTCAGGGGGCTCTGACACCTTAAGCACTGTAGTGTATACAGGTCACTAACGCCTCTGCTTATTCCAAAACATCCACAGGTGAACCGGTAACAAAGATCCTACAGAATGCAGTAAGCATGAACTGTGCCCTGGCCCTCGTATCAGGCAAGGGATCAGCAAGGAGTAAGCCCTCCACTGACTGACTGGAGGCTGACTCTGGAGCCAAGCAATGGCTCAAAGACTACTGTGGCCACAAGACTGCCACAGAAATAGGAGGCAGGAGAGCCCGGTGGGCCTGTGAAGTGTGCATGGGAATTAGTCTGGCAGAATTCTACCTGGAGATATACTCTGAGTACAAACAGCTGCTTCCTTTTCCTCCAGAACCAAGCAGGCTTCTAGGGAGTCCTGGGCTTTTCCCAGGGCTGTCAGCATGAGCCTATTAGCACATAACATGGGGCAGGGTATACACTGAGTGTAGGACACACACCTCTCATACCCTTTTCAGACACATACTAAAAGACCTACAGTAAAAAGTTCCCACGTACACACACACACAATCAAATCACCAAGGCCCATGAGGAATCAAGTCTGTTTACACCCTCAGCACAAGACCCCCGATGAGGGTCTGTCAGGGACCATCTGCACAGGGACAGTCAGCAGGTTGTCCCTCTTCCTTACCTGAGGTTCCAAGAAGCCCTCAATGCACACTTTTGCCTGGAGACTGTGGGAAGCTTCTGTGGGAAGTGGGTGAAACACAAACCACTGAACAAACACAGCTTCAGAATCAGTGACTGTCCAGCTCCAAATGCAGGGTCCCAGGAGACCCTTGGGGCTGCAGCTGTGTGTCTCTGAACCTAGTATTTGACCCCCTGCCCAGCCAAAACCTCAGCCACCTTGTAGTTAGGGAGCAACCTGGAGCCTCATCTAGGCAAGGCACCAGCTCTTAGGTAAACAAAATCACCACACTTGCAAGCTTGTATTTCTGGTCTTCTCAAAAAAGTGTGCATTGAGGGCTTCTTGGAACCTCAGGTAAGGAAGAGGGACAACCTGCTGACTGTCCCTGTGCAGATGGTCCCTGACAGACCCTCATCGGGGGTCTTGTGCTGAGGGTGTAAACAGACTTGATTCCTCATGGGCCTTGGTGATTTGATTGTGTGTGTGTGTACGTGAGAACTTTTTACTGTAGGTCTTTTAGTATGTGTCTGAAAAGTAGGTCTTTTCCTACTCTGAGCTGCCAGAGATCCGCATTTCTCTAAAATTGTTACTTTTCTAAGACAGCAACAGTGAGGATAACACTGGACTAAAGACATTTCCTAGGACAGACTGGCAGTTCCTCATGTAAAGTAAGAGTTATGGTCATCAAAGTAAACACACTGAAGACCTGACAGGCTCATAGGAATCCAGGAATACCACCACTTCACAGGAGCCAGACTTGAGAAAAGAAACCAACGTAGCTATAAAAGATGTCCAGAAATGGGCAGGGCTTAACATCGATTTTCCTCTACACTGGTCTTCTAAACAAAAAACAGTATATACTATAGTCTCCATGTAAAAACTTAAAGCTTTTGTCAAGGTGTCCCCAACCCATGAAAACCCTACCTCTAGAAAACCACGGACAAACTAACGAAGAGACAGGAAAGCTGCGAGCGACGGGGTCGTTTCGGTTGGGTTGGGGCGTCTCGCTGAAAGTCAACTGACGGGAGGGAGGGCGGAGACGCACTGGCTGACCGGTCCACTCCGTGCTGCGCACTCCGTACAAGGCTGCAGGCCGCTCAACAGCATTCAATTAAGGACGTGTCCCTTTGTGCCCGGCTGCTAGCTGACCCGCAGTCGCGCACCCCGAGGCCCCCGGCCCCCGACCCCACCCCCCACTACTCGCCAAGTTGCACGCAGGACCAGGCGGCCACCTGGCCCTGGGCGCCTTCGCCTTCGCTGTCAGCCGAGCGCGACGAGCCTCCGGCCCGGCCCCGACGGATGCGGGCCCCGGGGCGCTCCGCACGGCCGCATCTGCTCCCGGCTGCGCACTCTGCGCACCCCAGGGCAGCGCACTCGTGGACCGGCCCGCCGCCTCGCCGAGGGCACGCGCGCCCGCAACAAAGTTGGCGCAGGTTCCTCGGGGAGCGCTCCCAGGCCCGCCCGGCCGCCGCTGCGCCGTCGCGGGCGGTAGGGGCGGGGGTCGTCGTGGGGGCTCGCGGCCGCGAGACTGCGCCCCGGCTTTGTTCGCGCCAGGCCCCACGCCCGGCCGCTCGCCCCCGCCAACCCGTGCCCGGCCTACCTTCTGAATGGTCTGCTGCGTGACCTCCCCTTTGCCTCTCGGCCGCGCGGACGCGAAGGCCACAGACATGGTGGCGGCGCGGGGCTCAGCCCGTGATCATCGAGGTTTATCCTCCGGCTGCGCCCGGCGGCCCGAGGTGCCCATTCTCCGCAGCACGGGGGCGGGGGCGGGGGGCGCCGCGCGGTGGGCTCGCCCGCCCGGCCGCCGCCGCCAAGCGCCCGTGCCCGCCGCGCCGCCGCCACGCGCGCCCCCTTCCCCCCCAGCCGAGTCTGCGCGAAGCTCCTGGGCGCCCGCCCAGCTCCCCGCGCCCACCCGCCCGCCGGCCGGCGCCACGCCGCCCCCCCGCGCCCGCCGCTGGTGGTTCCTCCCGCCCCGCCCCGGCCGGCCCGGCGCCCCGCCCCGGCGCCCGCACGTCCACCTGACGCCTGACGTCGCGACGCCGGCAGCGTGGCCGCGCGCGGGCGGGGTGTCGGCGCAGGCGGCGGTGAGTGAGCGCTTTTGAGCGGCGGCGGCGGCGAGAGCTCAGGGCCCGGCCGTGCCGCCGGCATGAGCTACGACCGCGCCATCACCGTCTTCTCGCCCGACGGACACCTCTTCCAAGTGGAGTACGCGCAGGAAGCCGTCAAGAAGGGCTCGACCGCGGTGAGCCGGCCCGGGCCTGCGCGGACCGAGGCGTGGGGCGGGCTCGCGGGGTTTGTCTGGGGTGCGGCCCGGGGCTCTTCCCGGCGGAGCGCGCTGCTTTGCGGTGGGGAGCGGCGCGCGGCGGGGGCCTGGGGCAGGCGCTGGGCCGCCGTCTCGCTCCCACGCCGTGGATCGCGGGCGTTGCCAGGTGGCGCTTGCGCCGTGTTCCGGGGCTGTCACGCCGCCTTCCGTTCGTGGCCCTTTCTCAGGACAGGCGCCCTGGTACAGGCGGCTTTGCGGGTATCTGCTTGCCTGGCCCCGAGTTGCGCGGCCGGTCGCCTCCGACAGGCGGGCCGGAGCCATCTTGGCCCGCTTCATGGCGCCAGAGCGGAGGCTGCAGGTGCGCGCCTGCGGCTCGAGGGCCGGCTAGGGCGCCCGCAGGCAGCAGGGGCGCGGGACCGCCCCGGCGAGGCCCAGGTGGGCGTCGAGAACAAAGGGCAGCTCGTAGGCCTGCGCTGGTGACGAGCTGCTTCCGGATGTGGCGGCTCCGCCGGCGCTGGGATCTGGTCCCCGCGCGCCTCTGCCGCCAGGGCTCGTGTTTGGGGACCTAGCGGAAGCTGTTGTACAGGTGAAGTCCTGACGTCTTCAGGATTCCTGTCGGTGTGACTTGTCAAACTAGAGGACCGCTCCCCTTTCATCACCTGGTCTTTAAGGTTTTAAATTGGCAGAGGAAGCCAGCATGGGGAGTTCTGAAATTCGACGTGTTTCCGTTTCCGAGTTTTTGAAATGAAGGAATGCCCCATGTCTGTCTGATGCCTTAACTCAGTCCAAAGAGCTCTGGAAGAAGGCGGCTCCGGATTCCCGCTCCAGCATCCGGTGCTTCCTACAGCCAGCTGCTTGCTGCATCCAGCTGTGTGCTCTGGGCCTGAGGGTCTCGTGGGTTTCGTGAGTCAGCGGGAGAAAGCTCCCGGAAACAGACTCACTGTGACCTGTGAGTGGCTGTGCAGAACTTAGCTGTCTGTCGTCCAAGACTCTGCAAGGTACACCTGTGGAGAACTGAGGGGCTGCTCCCTGCTCCAGTGCCTCTGGACTGCGCAGGCAGTTTGGCTGGATGATTGTGTTTCTGCACCTGTCTTGACCTCAGGAGGGTCAGTGATTTTCCATGTGTAAACAGCGGCCACATGGTCTCCTCCATGCTGCCTATGCGCCAGCCATAACCAGGGAGTGATGCACTTCAAAGTTACAGTAGGTAGTTGTTCCCCTGTGGCAAACCAGGCCTTCCTTCTGCTGTGCACACTTACAGGTATGACAATATAGGGGTGGTGAAGTGGTGCTTAATACTTCATGGCCCCAGAAACACTGGCTTCAGGACACCTGAGGTAAAGGTTCACTTCCGAATGGGGCGGAAATGAAATACAAGTAAACTGCTTATCAGTATTTTAGAAACATGAGATTGGACACCTGCATCATGATACCCACACTGGCTCCACAAAGGGTGGATTTATTCCCTGGTTTACAGGGTGTGGCATGGAGTGACTAGACAGGCCAGCGGAAGGAGTATGGGTGAGCACGCCTTCGGGTGGACTGCTGCCCTCAGACTTGCCAGGATCCATGGTAACACCTGTTCTCATGGCCTGTGCCTGTGGTACCATGTCATCCTCATGTGGCTTGTGGGTTTTTATTGCAGGTTGGTGTTCGAGGAAGGGACATTGTTGTTCTTGGTGTGGAAAAAAAATCAGTGGCTAAACTACAAGATGAAAGGACAGTGCGGAAGATCTGTGCTTTGGATGACAATGTCTGCATGGCCTTTGCAGGTACAAGTCTGTGGTCAGGGTCCTATTTTGAGGCTTGGTGAAGAATAGCGCTTTGGAGATCAGTTGGGTGGGTGGGTGAATTTGCGATGTATAAACCAGCAATGGGAAATGATTTAAAAACAGTTCATTTGGACTTTAAGGAAAGGGTAGCCAGTTTCCTTGGGCTGTTCTCTGCCAGTGTAGAAAGACACAGGGCTAAGTGAGTGCAAACACTTCAGTGGAGGCTGCTGTTTCGTTTCACCTGCACCATTATTCTTGTTTCGGTGATTGCCAACTGGGTGCCAGGCCTGCGCCTGTGGTATAGAAAGTGGGACAGTGCTTTGCCTTGTGCAGCATGTGGGAAATGCTGGCCTTACCCATGTCTTCCCACAGCAGATCCAATCTAAGAGCATCTCAAATCATGTACGCGAAATCAGGAATTGACTGAACTCCTAGGTGCCCCCAGGAGAGCTGGGCACACACCTGTAACCCCAGCTACTTGGGAGGCTGAGGAAAGAGGACCACAAGTTCAAGGCTGGGCTGGAGAAACAGCTCAGTGGTAGAGTACTTGCCTGGGATTTTCACCCTAGGTTACATCCAGTGCCACAGAAAAGGGTTGCAGGAAGCCTCAGCATGTTTAATCGGTCTGACACAGTATTTTACATACAAGTTTGTCTTTTCTTGTACAAGTTTCTGGAGGCCAACTGGGTCACTTCCAGCCACCTCCACACGATATGGGAATCTGCAGGAGGTTCAGTGCTATCCCACCTGTCTAATTCCTGTCCTCAATGGAGTGCTGAGGAGTGGCTGTGACAGACACCTCTGCTCTCTCTGCAGGGCTCACTGCTGATGCGAGGATCGTCATCAACAGGGCCCGGGTGGAGTGCCAGAGCCACCGGCTGACAGTGGAGGACCCGGTCACTGTGGAGTACATCACCCGCTACATTGCCAGTCTGAAGCAGGTGGGGCCCCTGGTGGTGGGTCCGGCACTATTCTGCCAGGCGGGTCTTAGTACTTTCCACAGCTTGTGTGTTTGAACTTAATCCATGGCCTCATCCCCATCTTTACTTGTGAGTGGGCACCGTGGTCTAGTCTGGCTTCTCCCATTAGTGACACTGTTCTGCTGTCATTTCCTCACAAGACACAGTTGAAACACTCCAGATTCATGTTTCTCCGTGAAAGGGGATGAAGTTTCATCTTGCTATGCTAAAGGACCACTTGCCAGTTAGTTTGGAGAGGACTGAACATCTACGCTGAGGAAATGTTTATCTTTAAAACTAGCGTAGAGCTAGGAAGTGTGCGTGTTAGAGATTTCCATCACCTCAGTTTCACTGTACTGCAACCCTAGTCCTAGCTGAGTCTAACAATTACAGTGCAGAGAGGAAAGGAGGGGTGCTGAAAGCTATTAGCCAGTTCATCGTTTGAATTGCGGGTAACCTGGAAGAGGGTTAAAGATTGTCATTTTTCACTAAGTGCGATTGTTTTGGATGTTACATGAATTTTTTTAGGCTTCATGTCACTGTTTTTCTCCACCAGCGTTACACGCAGAGCAATGGGCGCAGGCCGTTCGGCATCTCTGCCCTTATTGTGGGGTTTGACTTCGATGGCACCCCCCGGCTCTATCAGACCGACCCCTCTGGCACATACCATGCCTGGAAGGTGAGTCTGTGACAGGACCAAGGTACCTTAGCTGCTGGGAGGCTCCAGAGCCAGGCCACATGCTGGGACTGAGCCACTTGCTTCAGGTCTCCTTTGGGAACAGATGACAGTGTAAGTTGTCTTAGCCCTACATGCACAGCCTGTTTGTTCCATGGCAGTAACTGGTTGGAGAGCAAAAAATTCATTCAGCGTTACTGCCTGGCATAAAGTCAGAAGTCTGATTTCACTCTTGGTACGAATCAGTAGGATCCCCAGCCCATTGCTAAGAAGGGGTAGGGGACACACAGGCTGCAGCTGGGGCTATCACCTCACGCATTGGAAAGCAGATGGTGTGACCCTGGGGGAAGGCAGTGGCCTCCACAGGCTGAATCTGGGCTGTCATGCTGTTGGCCACATGAACACACGCTTGTCATTCTCAGGCCAACGCCATAGGCAGGGGTGCCAAATCAGTGCGTGAGTTCCTGGAGAAGAACTACACCGATGAGGCCATTGAGACCGACGATCTGACCATCAAGCTGGTGATCAAGGCGCTCCTGGAAGTAAGCTTGCGAGAGAAATCTGGGCAGGGGGCAGAGATGTACTGGCCGTGCTGTGGTGACTGCTGTGCTTGCAGAGCCCTAGAAGGAAGTGTGCTCCCTTGCTCCTGGTGCCTAGCCAGGGACACAGAGCATGAGAAAGAGGTCAAATGTGGACTCGGCCTTTCAGGCACTGGCCACTGCAGAAACTAAGAGGAAACCAGGGCTGGTGGCTGGCCGCTCCTTTATTAGCACCTTCAAGATAGAAGTGGGTAAAGCCAAAGGGGGTAGCTGCAAGGCCAGGAGTGGGGGCCTGGGTTTCCCAGTGGCCACTGGTGCCTGTGCAGGGAGGGCTAGGAGTGGGTACAGGCATCCTGAGCAGGCCTCACACACACCAAGTGTCTGAGCCACACCTTGGGTGCTCGGCCTCCCCTTGGGCAGTGCTGTATACTCCTGTCGTCTTCCCCTTCAAGGTGGTCCAGTCAGGCGGCAAAAACATTGAACTTGCTGTTATGCGGCGAGATCAGCCCCTCAAGGTAACTGTTGGATGTGTGTCACCTATGTGTGGGAGCCTTAAGACCTCCCCCTAGTGCTAAAACCATAGAATGACCCTGACCTCTCCTTCTGAAGGGGTAATGTCCCTAGTGCCTGCCATTCCACTGTGGCCCTTGCCAGTGTCTGCACATTTCCACTTTCCTTCCCGTGGTTCAGGATGTGGCTGGGGTGTTCTTGGCATGCTGAGAGGCTGCCAGCTGCAGTGTGCTGCTGCACTGGCAGTGAACTGCATCAGGCAGATGCTGCCTTGTTTTCCACAAGGTCTTCCGATGGGCTGGGCTGCTGGAGGAGCTGCTGTGCAACTCACTCCAGGTGTTTTGCATGTCATGCAGCAGGGGAGGAGTTCACTGTAAGGGTGTCTTTTTTAAAGATTCTAAATCCTGAAGAAATTGAGAAATATGTTGCTGAAATTGAAAAAGAAAAAGAAGAAAATGAAAAGAAGAAGCAAAAGAAAGCATCGTGAAGGAAACTTCCTTGCTTGGAGTGGTTTTACTTCAAACTCAATCATGGATGAGTCAGTGATGTGTGTTTTCCATCTGTCACACTTGAGTGACCAATAAACTTACATATTTTTTAACCTTTCCTTGTAAATAGAGTTATCTTTTAGGTGTAACTAAAAAACACAAATCTCCATTTCCAAATGACTGCAGGCTTTAACATGTCCCTTGTTACCAAGCTGTTAGCCAGCTGTGAGTTGGGGTCTTCACAGAGCACCTGGCACCTAGCAGACCCAAGGGGTCTCAACACAATGACTTTGCCTTCAGGAGCACTTAAGAGTGAGGACAGAAGCACAAACAGTGCTGTGGAAGCCTTGGGATTCTGCAGAGCAGCAGCTGTGCTCACTGGCTTGGTATTTGTGGTTTTAACTGTGCTCTTACGATAGTTGTCATGTTTTCTACTTTCGGGCCTGTGTCTTCCCATTCTTTATCACTTGGCCTTTTGGCTTCTACTCCACAGTTGTGTCATACGGTATTGGCCTTTGTGCTCTTAAGCGTTACACCTACCTTGCCACTTGCCTCAGATCCCTATGCCCTGGTTCTTGTCATATAAGCAGGCAACATCTTTGAAAAGCAGAGACCCATGTAGTTTGAGCTCAGCACACACCAACTGTCAACATGACTGGCAGCTTGCAATTTTAACACCAAGGCTTTTCACAGGTAGTAAACTGGCTAAACTGTACTTCGATTCTAGCAGAGAAATAAATACCTGTTCAGCTGTCAGGTCCTTGTGTTTAGAATCAGTGCTGTGGCTACCTGCCTAGGACGCTCATGTGGAAGAAGGTTTCCCATTACTGGGGCCCTCCCCAACGGGACACTGCTTGTCCACAGCGCAGTACTGAAGGGAAGCCCGTTCAGCTGACCTGGGTGCCTTCTGTGCTGAGGAAGAGTTGATATGAAGGGGCTGCCTGTAGCCTGCTTGTGTCCAGATTCTGGGAAGCAGAGCCACTCCCCAGCAAGTCTGCCCATAGTGAGAGTCCAGGGCTGTCTCCTGCCACAGCAGCTGGGTCCCTCCCATGGACACCCATGAACCTGTCCCTCAAATCCTACCAGCCCAAGTCCACACCAGGTCTTAGCAGCACCTGCTCCTGACTGGACCCTGAACATGACAGAGGTGATTGGGCAGCAGAGACAGCAGTTTAAAGGTTTGCATATTTATTTATAGTTACAATTTACATTTCTCCAACAGAGCAACCCCAATGCTAATGTTCTCATTCTCAGCCCAGAAGGCCTACAAAAATAAACCCAAGCTTTTACAGAAACTTAATCAGTACAGAACCAAAGCCGCTTTTAGCTATTCAAGGAATTTAGTTACCAAGGTGCTTATTTTAAACAAAATGCCCTGTCAGAGAGGATGCATGCTTATACTTGGAAGTCTGACCCATTTACTCATGCAACAAATTTATATTCCCCACCCTCCCTCCACTCTAAAACAAAAAACGCAAGAACTATTTACAATCCAGAGGGAAAGGTCAACTGACCTTGCTGCCACCCCAGCCCACCCGCCCCCTAGGCTGGCTCATTTCCAAGTAGATGAGAACATGAAACACTCTGGCAGAGTCCAACTGAGTGACTTGGGCCAGAGGCCTGCCAGGGACAGGAGAGAAGGGGGCACAGCATAGGCTCACCCATAGCTTCGGTGCTTACAGGAGCCAGGCTCCACAAAACACGTGGTAGCTACTGCTCAGGGGTCCTTTCCACTACCCCAGTGCACCCACCCTCTGCCAGCCCTCACCCTTACATCTCTTACACAACATGATCCACGGGAACACCCTCTTTCCCTGCCCTTTCCCCACCCACCCCACACACCCAGTGCATCCTGTGCTGCCCTTGCCTGGCTCCTGAGATCCCACCCTTGGCAATGAGGGTGCCAGGCCAGCAGCACCAAGGACCAGACGGGTTAGAGATGCACTTGGCTGCCACATGTGCCAAATGAGATTTGGTTCTGTTTTAAAAGTCAAAGCTGTCATAAAAAAGAAACAGTCAAAAAGTGAGGATCAAGCCTTTGCTATAAATGTTTTTGCAAAATACCCAAACCTTACAATTAGGCTATGCACAACCAAAAAGGAACATAGGCCAAGATACCTCAAAGAGGTTACCCATGAATACTTTCCCCAAAACAAGTGGTTCTAACTCAGACCATGTCCAAGTTCAATTAAGTCCAAACATAAGTAGCAATGTGGGAATCTGCCAAAGGCAGTAAACAGTGCGACCCACTTCCCACATGTGCAGCGTTTCCTGTGTCCTCTATGTAGCACCACCTGGACCACTTCAGCAGGAACCTGTAAGACAGGACAGGAAGTGAGCAGTCCAATTATCAGCAGCCCAGTATCACCAGGCACTGCTGTCTGATGAAGACCAGACCCCTCAACTGCCCCACCACTCCCCAACTGAGGCTAGGCTGCCCACTTTCCTGTTATCAGCCATAATGAGGACTGGGTCAGTGCCAGGCTCTGCACAGGGTCCTCCTGCCCAGGCCCAGAAGCACGCAAATCACCTGCTCTTGCCCACACAGGCTCTGACAGTGTGGAGCCAGGCTGGGCAAACTCACCAACTACTCAGCAGCAAGCACTCAGCTCACAAGAGAAAATCATGGCCCTTGCCCTCCCACTCCTTGCCTCACTTGGCCAAGGCAATGGCCAGGGTCCCCCTCAAGAAGCCTCGATGGAGCTAGCCTGGCTCTCGCCACTCCTAAGGGCACACCGAGCAGATCCTGAGCGTCACAGCTTCCCTTCTTGGGGATAATAGACACGCAGCCTGCTCCCTGGTCCCAGCTCTATCTCCCACCCAAAGACCCAGAAGGGTCCACACTCACTCAGGACGCTGCACCTTTACACCCTGCCAGTCCCGGCTCTGTGCGAAGTCGGGTTGCGCCGAGTGGTTCCATTGCCCCTGCCTCCTCGGAATCCACCGCGGGCAGTGCGTCCTCGAAGGAACCTCCCTGATACCCCAAAGGTCTCCGTGTTCAGCTTCCTCTCTTCAGCCCATGTTGTCCGCCTAGAACTGAAGATGAGGTTCTAACTGCAGTGGGCACCAGCTCGAGTTTCTAAGCCAGGTCTCATCCGTAGAAGAGGCCAGGAACAGGAAGGATAGGTTGCTCCTGTAGCCATCACCCAGGTAGGGGAGCCAGGAAGGCCTGAACTGTTAACTCTGCTGCATTTCCCAGACACATTTCAGACCAGGGCTGTTTCTCCTTGTGCATTGGGCTGCTTAAGATGCACCTTTACAGCTGGGGGTAGGGGCCTAGGATTTAGCTCAGTGGCATAAGCACCTGTTTGGCAAGTGCGAGGTCACAAGTTCAATTCCCAGTACCAAAAAAGGTAAAATAAAATAGAGCTGGAGGTAGTGGGACACAACCGTAATCCCAGTACTTGGAAGGCTGAAGCAAGAAGACTGCAGTGAGTTTGAGGCCTGCCTGAACTACATACCCAAGACCTTGCCTCAAAAAAAAAATAAAAAGGGCACCCCTTATCACTGGGAAGGGGAAGGTTATGAGAAAGTAACACCAGTGGATGACAGAGGAAGCCCCTGAGTGCACCGCACAGAGAAAGGAGTACTGGGAAGCCCAGGCCTCGTGCAGACCTGAGACCAGAGCAGAACACAGACCCCAGAGTGCCCACGGGCAGCCATCTAGTGCCTGCCCTTCAGCCTGATGCCTGCTGTACCCAGAGGCCTGGTAAGGAAAGAATGACTTTGCACTTTAACAGCCCAAACCAAGGCACCTGGGGTCATTCTGGAGTTTCCACAACCTGTCAATCCATCCTGCCAATCCCTCTTCAAAACACCCAAACGCAGCCCTTCCCTTGAACATACCATTGCCCTCTCCAAAATAGCCTGTGCTGACCAGCCTCCACACCTGCAGCCCCTTTCCCCACGACGTGATACAGCCTCAGTTATTTCTGATGGCTGCCCACAGGCTCAGAATAAACCCAACATCAATACTGCACCCCAAAATGCTCCACAAACCCGTCCCATCCTGGCCTTTCCCACCTGCTCCAACACACGGCTTTAGTGCCGCCTGGAGTAGCCCTGTCACTCACAAGCACAGCTCACCATCTGAGATCTGACCACTTCCCTCCCATCCTCTGCTTCTGGGCCTCCTCTGCTCATCCTCTGCACATACTTCTGTGAATGCTTCACTGTGCGCGGTCCCTACTAGGGCCCTCAGCATGCTTCCACACCATGCCCATTCTGCCAGCTTCCATACAGTCCAGGTGTTGAATGTAACACAGGTTCCGGCTGCCAGTACTCCAGGGAAGGAACGTACTGGGCAGAACACTCTACCAGCTGCTTTGGGTAGCAAGGTCCTAGCCTGTCCAGGGCAGAGGGCCTCCCGGCTGGCAGGCCAAGAAAAAAGAACACTGACTGTGGGTATGGAGCCTAGCAGGGCCTGCAGGGTGTGACTTCAACAAGTCTCCCTTGTTTGGGCCACATCCTAGCAGACGCAGGTAGGTGCAGTCAGGACTCTTTTGTGGAAAATGCAAAATCTGGTGGACCTGGTGGCACACACCTAGAATCTCAGCAGTCACGAGACTGTGAGTTTGAGGCCAGCCTGGGCTACACACTTGAGTTCAGGCTAACCTAGACTACATAGCAAGACCCTATCTCAAAAGAAAAAGGATAAAAAAAAAAAGCACAAAGCCCTGACTTTGGTACCAGAAAAAGGTAAGATTCTAAAACCTAAATCCTGAACTTAAAGACTCAGTTTAGCTTCAGCTCAGAGCACCTCAGTCTCGTCCTTCCCACCAGTCCATGAGGACTCTCACCTGGTCTTGAGTTCAGAAGAGATGTTGTCAAAGAACGACTTGGATTTGTCATAGTAGCAGTTGGGGCCCAGGAGGTCTTCCTCAGAAGGAGTTTCATCACTCTGAGTGACCACAGCCTGGTCCTTCTCTTCCCCCTTCTCAGCCTTGTCCTCTACAGAGAGAAACAAACACTGCACACTGCACCCCACACTGTGCCTCTCCCCAGCCCACTGGTAAGCCCATACAATGCCTAAGTGTCTTACACTGTGCAGTGACCTCTTCTCACTAACAGTCATGACAACTGTCCCACAGTGAGGCCCAGTCAACCTCCAAATGCCTCAACTACTTTTTTTTTTTTTTTGGTACCAGGGATCAAACTCACAACCTCACGCTTGCCAGGCAGGCACTTATGCCACTGAGCTAAATCCCCAGCCCTCACTCACCTACCTCTTCATTTAATTCCATGCTCCATACTGCAAAGCACCCCCCAGGCTTCCCATGCCACCCCAGTCATTTTAGCACACTCCAGGAATAGCCCTGAGGATATTCACTTTCACATGAAACAGACCTTTAAAGTTTAGTTTCTTCTTGAATTCTTTGTCAAGCTCCTCTCGATTGAACTGGGCATTTGCACTCTCAAAATCAAAGTCTCCTTCAAACTTGATTGTGTTTTCCTTGACATTAGTAGGACGGTTTTGCCCTCTGGAACGATTCCTTGTTCGCCGGTTCCCTATGAGAAGAGGCAACAGTCACTGCTAATGTCAACCATCAAACCTGTGTTTCAAGCCCGACTTCAAAAGCAGCTTACAGGCACCCCACAGGCAACATGGGGCCACAGCTCACAGATGCAGCACCTTAGTCCCGGCACCCTTACAAGGTAAGCAAAGCACAGCCTGCCGCTCGCAGCTCCCAGGACTCAAGTGGCAACAGGTGTTACCTGACCGCCTCCTCTGAGGTCTTCTGTTCTCATCATTCACCTGCCCTTGAGTGTGCACAGCTGCTGGCTGGACTACATCTAAAGCGCAAAGGGAAGAGTAAGGCAAAGCTCCTGCAGAAGCCTGAATCCAGCCACCAAAGCAGGCACTGGCACCAGCACCGGCACCGGCACCGGCACCAGCACCACCTCTACCTCCACCTCCACCACCACCACCACCCAGGGCCTTGGGGAAGGGAGACCGCCACACCAACCTGCCCTGCAAAGCACATGGGGTGGGGTACTGTTTAAAAAATAACCCAGTAAGTTGTGTGCCATTTTTAGAACATAAAGCAAACTGCAAGGGAGTAAGTGTTCAAGTACCACCAGTGGTCTTGCTGCTTGGCTGGGCCTGGCGACCGTTGAGCTGTGTTCCTGAGGTGCCCTTGCCAGGTAACAGCTTTTTGGCATTCAGGTTATCAACAGAACCAGTCTGGACAGCCTGTTCCACCATGGGGCTCTTGCCAACTGGGGCAGATGGAAAACCAGCTCCTGAATTGAGGAGGGGAGGAAGGTTTAGAAATACAGAGAAGAAAGCTTTAAACCTGTCACTTCTCTTCTGGCTGACACATCGGGTAGGAGAGTGCAACTGTCTAGAGAGGGTCTAAATCCCGGCCAAGAACCCCAGCTGGGCCACTCCCTCTGCAGTTAGCCTGTGAACAGACGAAGGTCAAGTCACAGGGCAGGACAAAGGCCACTCACTGCTGGGCTACCCATGGCCAGAGCTGAGTCGGGGAATCCAGAGGAGGGAATGACGGTGCCTACAAACAGGCATCGCCCCAGAGACTCCCGACCTGCTCTCACTCCAAAGGGGCTCTACAACAAGACGCCGAGTTCAGGATCTGAGTGTCTCATTCTGGTCCACGCTGAAGATCTGTAATGTGCAGTGGTCAGATTTCAAAATCAAATCCTAGGACGGTCACTTCTGCTTACAACATGAACAGAGTGAGGCACTAACAGGTGACTACAGTGAAGAAAACAGCCCCAGCCTCTTAAGAGCAAAGCCTCTCATAAAGCACACATGAGCTCTCAGGTGGACTCGATAGGGACTGTGCACACAGTACCAAGACACACCCACCAAACCATGCCAGGGCAGCTCCAGGCAGGGGCACAGTCCTGAGCCTTGCTTACACCTCTCCCAGGGCCAGGGTCTGTGGGGTGTGAAAGTAGGCACTTGGGCACTGGGTAGAGACTGAGGCAGTAACAGGAACCCTAATCTTGGGGTAACTATTACCAAAGAAGCAGCCCAACACAGATGAAGAGTGGATGCACTCTGCTTTTGTAACCTGCACAGAAATTAGAGAAATCACGGTGGAAAAGTTACTGTGACCAAAAGCATTCACAGTGCAGGTATGTGGCAGGGGCTTCTCTAACAGATAACCCAGAACACAGTGTTGGGCCCATCATCTCACTCAGCATGACCATCCACAAAAGGCAAACAGCTTCATCTGCTTTTTATAAAACCATACCAGTTCAATCAATCTTGCCCTATGGGCAGTTTTATATAAATGGTCCTAAGAATAATAATGAAGGTACACTCCGAGTGTCAGGTTTAAATGGAAAACAAGTATGACTGCTCTAAGGCAGAGGGACTGGAGTCTCAACAGGACTTAGAAAGCAACACCTACAAACAGACTGGGCACGCCTGGTAGCTATGGGACCACACAGGGTAATGAAGGCTCACACCTGCAATGAGCAAGGTGCCACAGGTAACGAGATGCGCAGGAAAAGCATCAACATGAACTTCAGGATAAAGAACAAACAACATCAGGTGCTTATGAAACCCTACAGGTGCCACCTTCTCAGCAGAGACAGGTGAACAACACTGGCACTGACAAACCAGTCCTCAGGACTAGTTCACCTGGCCAACAGATAGGGATCACCACCCCATCTCCCAGTTTTGAACCAGTGACCCATGTGTTGTGCGACTGCTTAGAGAAGTCCCACTGTGCCAATCTAGAACTGGCTGAAGACCCAGAGCCCTCAGGGAACTGGCTCTGTGTCAAAAGTGAAGATTCCCACAGGTGGTGGCTGCTGAAAGTCAAAACAGACCCTGGATCAGGTGGAGTGAACAAAGAACTCTGAGCATTCTGCTGATTCTTTTCAGCTCTTTCCTTTTTTTTATTTTTTTTCATACTGGGAATCAAACTCAGGACCTTGAGCTTACCAAGCAGGCACTGTGCCACTGAGTCACACCCTGGCCCTCCAGTCCCTTCCTTAAAACTTTAGAACTGTGTGCTAAGCCAGCAAAAGTATATCATCAGTCCCTGGGCCTAGCCAATAGTCTGCTACAGTTCCTGTCCTTCTGGTTGTTCATCCCTTCTCTCAGACTGGTCTGCAAGACCACATGCAGTTAGTTCTCCAAACTGCTGTTACCCTTGGAAGTGAGCTGAGGTGGCTCTGAGGACATGTCAAGCTCTGAAACGGGCTGTGGAGATGGAGAAGAACTAGGACTGGAAGCAGCGGCTGAGGCTGGAGGGCTTACCAACTTCTCTAAAGGAAGAGAAAGGAGAAAAGAGCAAAGAGAAAGCACACAAGTAAGTCGGGGCATACTTGACTCCTGTCTAGAAAGCTTGGAAAGAGCCAAGCATCAACCATAGTTTAGAAACACTAAGCCATGTTAAGAGCCCACCCAGCACACCAGGAACACCAACCACGGCAAACATGGGACCCACATTACTGGTTTAGGGCCCAACTCGTGCCCTGCCCCAGATCTATCAGGTTGGAGTTCAGGTCAGGCGGGGCGGCCCACCAGCCATCTCTCACATTCTGGAAACAGCTGCAGAGCTACATCAAGGCCAAGGCCAAGCTCTCTCTCAATACAGACTCTTACTCCAGGACTCGTCAACTTTGATTGAAAACATTTTTTATTAAGGTACTTGCCAGTACTACTTAATAAACTAGAATGGTATGTTTACCAGCTTACAGATGTGCAAACAGCTAAAACTCAAAGATGAGTTTTAGTGCATACGCCAGTGTTTCTTCTTTGAGGCAAGTATACCAGGCTGACATTGCAAATGGATTTTGATTTTGGATCATTTGGTGCAAAAACTCAGGCTGCTGCTTCTTACTCTCAGCTAACAGTTACTAAACACACCACTGGAAACCTAGCTGTATCAAACATGCTGTACAGCACAGTGTAGGAGCCATGTCCCCACCCTCATGGTTTATTACTGCACTTCCTCGAAGTGTAGCTATGTAGACAGAAATAGGTTACTCACCTAGACCTAAGGAGGCAGCGTACTGCTGGCTGAGCAGGGAGCTGGCTGCCAGCTGGCTGTAGGGCGGCATCCCTCTGAAGGGACTATAAGGCACATGTGGCTGGAAGGGCGAGGCCGAGGCAGAACCCAAGGAGGACTGAACAGTGAGACACATGGATGAGAACAGTGCAGGCCATCCTGTCACCTTCCAAGTCTACACACAGAACATTTGCTCAGGTGGGAAGCTGGTCCCCATTGTCAGCCTGTATGCTGATGTATTGAGCAGACCTAGGGAAATTTCCAGTATGGTCAAAACTGTCTTTTCTCCAACATTTTAACCCCAGCTGCACCGATTCATGTAATTCTAACATGGATTTTTCCTAACACGAAACTAATAGCTCCCCTCTGCTGTTAACAGCATCAGCCTCTATAATAGGAGAAAATGTTACCCTCAGTTTGAGACAGACTTGCCTTCAGAGGTACAGCTATGTGGCCAACAAACTACTTACACACTCCCAATTATTCACCTTCTCTTTGGCCACCAAGCCTCCAAAAGCACTGCTGCTGCCTGGGAACTGACCTTTTCTTATGTTCTTCCCCGGGCTACTTCCTCTGTGCCCCTCAGCTTTCTTCCTTTCAAGTCCCCTAATGGACCCTCCGTCCAAGCTTTCTCAAGTTTGGCTTATACTCCTCCAAGTACTCCTAAAGCCCAGCCTGTCTGCTCCTACCTTCCTTGAGTAGCCCTATCTCAGAATTCGGTACAATCTGAACCTCAGAGGAGCCTACAAAATTTAAATTTGTAAGTTAAGAACATACGAATATGGCCCTACTGGTAATCCAGTGACACAATCCAGCAAGCAATACATAGCTTATTAAGACTTGCAAATTTAGTGTCCTAGCACGCTAGAATTTAATAAGCACACACTATTAAGCAGCAAGCCCTACTGTCTCTCCAAGCATTTCAGGCCTCTCAGGGTTGGACCTGTCCAAATATTATACCCTAGGTACCCTAAATCCAGACAAGATTGGAAGCAGCCCCTCCTATACCCTACACCCATCCACCCACCCAAGGGTTATGCCCTGCCACACAAACCCCCTCCCCTATGCACTGCACGAGTTATCACCCGAAGAACATTATGGGACTAGATGAAAACTTTACCACTTTTCACTAAAGGATTATCCCTCATGTTGAACAGCCCAGCCAAACGGACAATATAAAGTTTCACATGGAAACCAACCTTTCTTAGAAATAATGCCCACATGGCTGGGCATGGTGGCACTTGACTAGAATCCCAGCATTTGGGATGCTGAGGCACCAGCATCTCCAGGAATTCAAGGCCAGCCTGGACTACACATTGAAATGCTATCTCAACAAAACAAAAAGAAAATGCCCACAGAGAAAAACATCAATACATTTACCTGAACAATAGCAGGATCCTGAGGGAGTGTGTGCTGAGCTTTTGGAGGTTCACATACAGTAATATCTTTGATATCGCTTCCCCGAAAGATGATGTACTCATATATCTCCTCTCTTGGGGGAGCAGGCCTATCTGTGGGGCGATCTTCAGTACCAAAGGACCTCACTTAGGGGTTGAGAAAAGAAATGGTTAAGTTGTTGTCACGTGCTGCAAGTCTATGCCATCAATTCTCTCATGCTACCGCTGCTGAGCCTTCCAGAAAGCAAGGATTCCTTCCAACTCAGCACCCAAGTCTACAATTCAAAAGGTATTCATTCCCTGCCACCTTCTCAGGGGACAAAAACCCACAAGGGATCAGTGGCTAACACTCTAAAAAGATTGTAGGTCATAAAGATGACAGAAAATTTCAGACTGCACGTCTCATGAAGTTCCACATCCTCCAGTGCAAAACACCAACAAAACCAGGCTTACTTTGCAAAATCTCCCAGTTCACGTGGGACTTTGCAGATGAAAGAATCAGTGGTTTTGTGCCTGAAGCCGCACCACATCCTGCGGCTAAGAAGGCAGCTTTCTTAGGCAAGAAACCAGCAAGTCCTGTGTTACTCTCCCCTTCTGCACACAACCAGTTATGCAAATAACAAAGGAAGAAGGGGGTCTCAGAACTTAGCCCCCCAAAACCGGCTTGCGGTTGATAAGGATATCCTGAATCTCAGGGACCTCCTTAAGATATGAAATCTCCAACCTGCAAAGGCCTAGGGAGCCCTACCGTAAGTAACAGGGCTCCAAGGCCAAGCTGGACTTGGCTCCAAGTAACAGCAACACAACTCCTACTGAAGACAAAGACCTACTCTGGACCTCACTCCATCGATGGAATCGCAGGTCAAAAGTAGTATCCTTCAGCACCCAGAGTTCAGGTGAACGCAAAATCCTGGAACACTGAGCTAGTTCCTGCAATACTACAGTCTGTCAGCTTAGATGGCACAGGAAGCTTCAAAATGAGCTATTCTGAGGGCTTGGAAGGACTGAGCCGGGTGCTTCAGACACGGACCCGTGAGGCCCTGGGCACAACCAGGGGTGCTACAAAGCTGGCTGCGTGCGAGACGGGAACACGCTCCCCATCTTCTCAAGAGGGAAGACAAAGGGGGTCTGGGGCCCTGCGCTGCCAGCACAAGATCACTGCTTCTGGACTTCTCTAGTCACAAACGGATACCCTGAGGCCGGCCAGCGCTCACTGGTGTCTGTCACAAAAGAGCAGGGCAGTAGGGCCGTCGAGACCACATACTCAGACCCAGGATACCCCTCTGTCTTCCAAACGACAGTCTACCTTGGAAAGAGGCTCCGCCCGAAACGGTGGGCCCCAGCTGCCTAATGGGTTCCAGGAGGACGCAGAGGATTTCCATTTTTTGCCCCGCCCCCACTCCGCCTTCTGGGGAGGCCCAGGGACTCCCATTCTGGCCCCCGCAAGGACACCGCCCGCAGGTGGAAAAAAAGCGGCTCTCCGGAGCCGCCCCGCCCCAGCACCTACAGGGTGGGCTGCGCGGCGGAGATCGGCGCGACGGGGTCCGGACCGCCCTTCCGCAGTCCCAGGAGGGCTCCCGCGCGTCTCGCCGCCGCAGCCGGGCCATCTGCGGGGTCGCTGGGCTGGGGAGCCCACCCCGAGGTGGGAGTCTCGGCGCCCGGCTCGCGGGTCGGCCCAGCGGTGGTACTTTTTAGGAACGAGGTTTTGGGAGGCAGAGAGGTTTTCCAGGGTGGGGGCAGGGATCCCGGTGCCAGGCCTGGGGGAGTCCGGGAGTGGGGGCGGGGGCCGAACGGGACTGTGGTCGGCGGTTGGGCGCGCGGCGGCGGCAGCGGGTCGCTACCTTTGGCGAGCGCCACGGTGGAGTTGTCGGTGTCGATGGTGTAGAGGATGCCCTCGTAGCGGATCTGTGCCTTGGAAATGAGGCTGATCTTGCTGCCCAGATACGGGGTACCCGAGGAGCCGCTCATGGCGGCGGCCGGGGCGCGCCGGGCCGGGGGACGAGCGTCGGGCCCCGCCCGCTCCGCCACCGTGCGGCTGCCGGGCCGCCGGCTCCTGCGCCGCTCCGCGCCGCCGGGGCGCCTCCCGACGCACCCGAGGGGCCTTCGGGCTGCGAGCGAGGGAGCGCAGCGGGGGCGCGCGGCCGGCCGGGTTGAGAGAATCGGGGAGGAGCAGCGCCGCAGCCACATCCGGGACCTAAAGCCGCCACGCGCCGCCCCCACACGCTCGCTGCCCATTGGCTCGATGCACCCGCCTCCCTTTAAATATGGCCGGGCTGCCGACAGAGGGAGGGGGCGGACCCGCACGCAGCGCCTGCGCATAGGGTGTCTCCAGGCCGCCTCCGTAGCCGGCTCCCGGCTCACCTCTCAAGCGGCTGGCTGCCAAACACCCAAGCGACTGGGCGGAGCACGCGTGCACAGGGGGCGGGCGGCCGCCGTTTGCAAACTCGTGGGCGTGGGCGTGGGCGTGGCGGGGCCGGGGCGGGCTCTGGAGGAGCGCCAAACCCCACCCCGCGCGCGTGCCAGGCCCCCTCCGTCGGGCTGGGGAGCTCCGGAGCCCTGGCGCCCGCGGTTTCCCTCCTGCGAAGGCGGTGCTTGGACGCTGCTGGCACGGGCGGGTGTGCGGGACGGCGCCGTGGATGGGCAGCGCTTCCGGAGAGTGGGCCGGTAAATAGAGCGAGCCGAGCGCCCTGCTGGGGGCCTGCCCCTCCCTATCCGCAGTGAGTTCCACGCCCTTAAAATAAACCCTGGCTTGCTCTAGAGGGCCCGCGGCCCGGGCCAGGACTCCTGCCCGCTGGAGCGGGCCTCAGGCTGTGTCCCCAGGGCCCTTGCTGCCCCCTCCGCCGTGGAGGAAAGCGCCCCCAATCTGTTCTTCTCGTGTCGCCCACGGCAGGATGAGTAATTACACACGTGTGTTTTGTCTCTTTACCGTGATCATCATCAGATCAAGGTCTCACATCGGGTCCTAGGAAAGATTTAACATAGTGACCAGCATTTTATAAAAGTGACATGGAGCCAGGGATGTCGCTCAGCGGCTTGTTTGCTTGGCAAGCGCAAGGTCCTGAGTTTGAATTCCGGTACAAAAAAGTGAAATAGAATGAGATAGAAAGTAGCTGCGCATCCCGCATAATGAAAATAAGTGTAGTTTTGCAAAGTGTTTCACTTACTTATATTAAGTGTGGACTCAGGACATAAAATGTATATCTTAATGTACTGATAATCTACCTACCGCCACGCCAGATAAGCACTGTGACTGGTTTCACAAAGAAGGAAACAGGCCCAGCGTGCAGGTTAAGTGATAGGTAGGCCTGGATGTCCTCAGGGAGCACCTGCACCACCCTCTCTGCTGCCTCCTGCCCTCTGTGAGATCCAATCACTCCCACCACAGCCCAGCAACATCTGGCTCCGGAACCATAAAAGGATCACTGAAAAAGCAGAAGAAAAGGCCGGAAAGTCTTCCAGTTTAATCTGTAGTGATTACCAAAACTGCTTCCTGCCTTCTGGAAAATTGTGCTCAGGAGAATGGCGACGCCTTCCCACAGACTTATGCTGTCCTTGGGGAATAGAGGTCTGGGGCATCACTGCTCTCAGCTTCTACCTAAGGGCAGCACAACCTTGGTAGGCCCACTCAAATGTACAGTCACGCCCCTGGCAAGCACCTCGGTGGCCTCCTCGTGACCTGCTGTGGGGCCAAGGTTGTACTTTCCTCCCACTTTCCAATTTAGGATTCCAGCCGAAGGTTTTTTTTGTTTTGTTTTGTTTTGTTTGTTTTTTGTTTTACCTCATTTTCTGGTTTCTGAGGCAGGAGTCTGTGTTGAGGGTGTAGATAGCTTCCTCACAAACAGGAGCTGATTCTGTGTTGCAGGAGTGAGCTGCACTCTGAATCCCAGGTCCCAAGACAGGAAATGCAGCAAGCAGAAACCTCCAACACCGGCCAGGCTCCTGGGTATGCAGCAGGGTGGTTCCCTGAGGGTAACAGCCAAAGTGCAGATGGGCTAGTGGCTAAAAATATATGCAGTGTCCAGGTCCAGGAAAGTAGGCCCAGCCCTTCACTCCTGCTCTCCTGCCCAGCACCTGCCTGAGAAGGTGCTCATTGTGCTGTTCTGAAGCTCGACCTAGAAGGCCACGGGAAGGGTGTGTTTCCAAGCTGGGCCACTGGTCTAATCCAATACCTCTACTTTGGCACCTTTTCCTGTGTGTGCAGGTTTGAAGGCCCCACCCACTCGGCTATCATGACCAGTGAGCCAAGGGATGTAGAGAGATGAGTTCCTGCCTCAGTTTCCCCACTTGCCAAATGGAGATTATAGCTACCTTGCCCATCTCACTGGTGTAGTGCAGGTCACCCCACCAGAAGACAGTGCCTATGAATGGTTTCCAGATTGGCTGACTCCCACCCATGAGGCTCACAGAGGCTGAAGAGGCAGTTACAGAGGTTTCTGTGGTAATGCAAGCTGATGATGAAGGTACCTACTGTGTGTCTGCAGGAGAGTAAAGCAGTTCCTGATAAGGAAGGTGGAGACACGGAGATGAGCCCTCTATCCCGTGCTGCGTCACCTGTGCAGCTGGGGTCACACTGGCCAGTGTCCTGCAGCAGGTGAGTCTGTGAGTCAAAGGTACACCTGAAATATAATGACCAGCACACCATTGCCCTGACAGTTATCATTGCTTAGTGGGAGGGACACAGAGCAGGAGCAGAATCAGAGAACATGGACAGGTTCATAGGCCACAGGTAAAGTAAAAAGTAATCCGGTGGTCTGAAGTAAAGGAACCTGCCAGGGACAGGGGACCTTGCCTACCTGCTTCCCCGGTGCAGAATCTGGAACAGAGGAGGAATTGAGGGAAGATGACCACCCTGCCGGGAAGGAGCCCTCCCCACCACAGCCAGCCAGGAGAAAGTAGGCTGGTGGGCTCAATCTTGGCTGTGTAGCAGGCAGAGGAGGTGGTGGGGAGGCCCAAGGGCTGTGTCCAGGGCACAGTGACCCATATGTGGCTGGACAGGGAGGAAGAGGGAGGACGGAGTCAGTCTCATACAACTGGACACCCTTCTTGAGGCCTCAGCTGTTCTCTCTGGCATCCTGCTGGGAACCGTTTCCTCCTGCACTGAACTCTGCAGGGCTGTTTCCAGGTACAAGCACAATGGGCTGAAGCTCCCGTGTTGTGGGACCTCCGCCCCTTCTCTCCTTCCTCCTAGCCCTTCTTTCCTCTCCCCTCTTCCTGTTCCCTGTCTCCCTCTCCCCTTCTATCTTTTCTTTCGTCACACCGCCTCCTTCCCGCCCTTCTCTCCTCTTTGCCCTCCTCTTTTCTGCCTCTTGGCCTCTTTCGTGTTTCCCTCCTCCTCAGCCCATCCTGACAGCTAAGGCTTCTGATGTGAGGAGCGATGATGCATGGCGAACATGCGCTACAGGAAGCCAGAGACGTAAAAACTCCACACCCAGATAAGCTGCCCTGGTCCTCTTTCTGGGTGCTGCTAGGCAGAGTGTGGGCAGACCTAGACATCCCTAAATGTTAGACCTGAATGGACACAGCCTTGGCGCTGCCATCTCGGAAATGGAGATGAAACGTTTGGAGAACATGGAGGATTTTAAGAGCTCAGGAATAGCAGGGGTGAGGTGCAAATTCTGGGACAAAAGGTACAGGTTGTCCATTTTCCCAGTGCCCCAAGGTCCAACATGGCGCATTGCCGGTCTCAGGAAACTCTGATATGGTTCTCGCCCTGGGGCGGCCTCAGCTTGCCAGGCCACAGCCACTTAGCAGAGCGGCTTGCTGGCGGCTGCCTCGAGTGTTGATCTTATCTTCCCTTCCTCACGGTCACCTCGATGCCATGCAGGATGAGGGTGCAGCCGAGCCTGGAGACCCTGGCCATAGCATGCGGTGTGGACGGGGTGTGGTCGCCAGGTGAAGTGAGGGCAGAACCAAGCACGCTGGCCACACCGGTGGGAAGACTGGAGCCCTTGGTGTGTACAACACCAGCTGGTGGCCAGGGACAGGGTATTCACGCCACAGAGGGGCTGTTCCCCCACTGCAGGGTGGCACCTCTGCTCTGCCCCTGCTGAGTGTCCCAGGACCGATGCATCTTTCCTTGAGACGTTCAAGGGTGCAGATGAGCGAGGCAGAGGGAGGCTTTTCTGGTGACAGGCAGGGTTTGCAGTGTCCTCGTGGTGTGAGCTGTGCCAGTGCCACTGCTGACTTAGGCTACCTTTCGCTCCAGCCTGTCACGAGAGTGCGTGAGATCAGCAGCCAGCGCCCCACAATCCTCAGCTCGTCTTTGGTTTTTTTTTTTTGCTTTGTTTTGTTTTTGGTACTGGGTATCAAACTCACAACCTTGCACTTGCCAGGCAGGCACTTAGGCCACTGAGCTAAATCCCTGGCCCTTTGGTTATTTTTTGTGAGAGGGTCTCCCTATGTAGTTCAGGTGTGGCCATCCTCCTGCCTCAGCCTCCAGATTGCTGGGATTACAGGCATGCACCATCATGCCCAGCTCCAAGTTTTTTTGGAAGGAAGGCCTGGAAGACTTCTGCCCTGTGTGTATAGGGCAGCTCCCTCAGGTCCAGCCTCCTCCTGAGTTTCAGTGAGTAGAGGGAGCCCCAGGGATGCAGCTGGTGTCAGCCCTCACTGGGCGTGGGGTGCAGCACTTCCCTGGAGCACTCCAGTTCCTGGCCCCACCTCAGCTGTCACCTCTGCTGGTGTTGATGCTCAGAGCTGTGCAGTCCAGGCTCTGGCTCCTGTGCCTCTTGAGGCTGGGGTAGCAGATGCCTCAGTCCATTCCCAGAAAGGACCAGGCAAGGGGTCCCCTTGGTGCCCCAGAGAGACCTTTGGTTCCCCTAAGGCCCTGCCCCCAGCCCTGTAGGACCCCTGCTAGAGCCTGGCAGCACTCCTGGAGGGACAGCTGGGCCGAGCCATCCCTGGGAGAGCCCTGTCCCGGCACAGGGCATGGGGAGGTTGCACTGCTGTGGCTCCTGTGGGTCAGGAGATTCTGAGGCCTGGACCCTTGACCGGCCCCTTCCTCTCCCCATAAGGGGTGTCCTGACTTTGACCTAACAACAGTCTCAGTCCAAACATCTTTCTGTCAGGTCTGGGCTTGAACTTGAGCTTCTCTGCTTCCTGCCCAAGAGGAGGCTTTAGGAGGCTGCGGCTGGCTCCCTGCCTCCCACACTTAGGTTTCAATTGTTCATTAATTGCCCCCAGCTTACTGTTAGCCATCTCCAAGTCAGTGCAACTTGGTTAACAACCCAGCCCTCAGGGCCTTCATTGGCCCCCCATCCCCCTGCCCGGTGTGGAGCTGGTCCCTGCCTCCTCCCCTCCCACTCCTCCAGTAAGCTCCTTCCCAAGCCAGCTGTTCTCCCAGGCCCTCCCCAGCAACTCACCGGGATTCCCGACTGGCCCCACTGCCCATTCTCTCGGATGGCTCCGTCTCTAGTCCCAGCTCACTGGGCTCTGCTGGAAGCAGGTGTGGACGTGGCTCAAGGTTTCTTGGGAAGGAGGGACCTTCTCACACCTTTGAGAGAAGAAAGGAAGGAAGTAGGACAGGGCAGGGACTGTGGTACAGACCGGCTGGGTTTGAGCTTGGGAGCAGGCTGCCTGCTGTGAGAGCGGCCACATTGCCCCCCCCCCCCCCACCGCCCTTGCTCCGCAGGGGCCAGAGTCTCCTCAGAGGAGCCGGACATGGCTTGAAAACCGCTGAGGCTGCAGACTCGGCCCACTCCGAGTAGCTAGGCCACAGACCTTCTTTGGTGGGGATCTAAGCAGCACCTTTTTGTATCTGCCACCTTTTGGGGAGACCTCCATGAATCACTGCATGGCATTTGTGGAGAGCAATGACCACCTCTGGGAGGGGTGCAAAACACCCCAGCTGAAAAAGGGGCCCTCGGCCTCGGCCGATTGGACACGATGGTCACCTGACCAGCAACCACTTCCTAGGCTGGGCATCAAGCTCTCCCGGGAGTGTGAGCATTGAGGCCTGGAGCGCTAAGGCTGGTGGGACAGGCCTCTCGGAAGAGCTCCTGGGTGGCGCTGTTAGGGTCTCGGGGTGCCCCCATTGCAAGACTGTGGAGCAGGCTTCGCAAGCAGAGAGAGGCAGGCGGGTATCCCTCGAGGTGCAGCTAGGTGAGATGAACGGGTTTTGTGGACACCAGCTCCAGGGAGCCCCACTGGTGGCCAGCTGTCGCCCTGGAGTGGGCTGCAAAGGGAATGTTGCAAATCTCCCCTGGGAGTTGGCTCGAGAGGCCTTGGATGCGGAGCCCAAATCTCCAGCCGGAAGTAAAGAGCACACAGGAGAGACCGTGTTTCCTTCCAGCATCACCATCCTCCGTTGTCCCAGCCTGGGAATTTGGCCATAGCCCCTGTCCCTCCTGTAAACTGTCAGGGATGGGGAAGGGACAGCACAATCCAGCCTGCTCCCCCACTCCAACTTTGGAAAAAGAGTTCCAGCCATTGGCCTGGCCAATGGGAAGATGCCTAGGATTCGGTGCCCTGCTGGAATGCAGCTTCTCTCCACCCCTGGGCATGTGCAGGGCGAGGCAGGGCTACTGATGGGAGGGAGGGCCTGCTTGGGATGTAGCCACCAAATGGACAGCCACAGATCTCTGGGAGTGATTCCGGGGGCCATATCCAGCCTCGCCTTTGTTACAAGCTATTCATAGGAGCTGGTGGAAAGAGGAAGCGAGTTGGGTTGGCTTCTGCCTCTAGTTGTCATTGAAGAGGCTCAGGGGACATTCCCTACGGCTTCTACCACATCTAAACCAATGGTTATTCCAGGGACCCTGCCCAGCCCCCAGGGTCAGCAGCCTGGAGAAGCCAGTGCCCCAGGCTTGGAGATAACTTCCTCAAGCCCTTCAACCCCTCATCACATGCAGGGTCACCTGCAGCCCCAAACCCCGCCAAGACAGGAAATTTGAATCTCCCAGGCGCACCTATTCCACGGTGCACCTCCATGAGAGTCTACCTTGCTTTCTAGCAGGCCCGATGGATGATCTGCTGGCTCTGGGGATGTGATGGGCAGGTTGGACATGGCCACTGCCTTTTGGAACCTGAAAGTGGAACCCCGTTGCCCCACTTCTGCCCCCCATTAAGCAGCACCCCTTCGAGACTAATGCTGGCTCTTTGTGTTTTGAAAATGACAACTTTATTGGCATTTAATTCAAATAGTCTATAATTTATCAATTTAAAACATACATTCAATAGATTTTACTATATTGTGGAACCATCGGCACAATTAATTTTAGAACAGTTTCAGCCTCCTCAGGAGAAACGCAGCACCCCTGTTCCCCTCTGGTTTGCCACCCTCCAGCTCTAGGCAACCACTAACCTACTTCCTGCCTCTTCTGGCCTTGCCTCCTCTGGATTTATTTACTGTAAGTGGAATCTTACACCGTGTGGTGCACAGGGTCCTTGTGCCTGGCTTCTTTTATTCGGCATACTGTCCTCCAGGTTTTTTGTTTTTTTTTTAAATCGGTACCGGGGAATTGAACTCACGACTGCATGCTTGTAAGGCAGGCACTTATGCTGCTGAGCTAAATCTCCAGCCCCCTGTTCTGCAGATTACTCCCTGTAGTGGTTGATTGATGGCGCCAACTTGAGACATTCAGAAGCTTAACTAAATCAGCTTCGCAGTTCTATCCCTGGATGGAATAAAAGGGAAGGAGAAAGGACCAAGGAGCCCCAGTCTTCGTCTTCAGCTTGCACGTCGTCTCCTGGCTTCTAGTGCAGATTCTGACCTCCACCTGGGACCCTTGAGCTTCCGGCACAGACTCTTCAGCCTTCCGTCGCAGACCCCGCGGCCTGCTGGTGCCGACTGGCCCGGGACACCGCAGCCAGCTCAGGCCTTGGATTGGGTCCCTCAGCCTCCAGCGCACAGAGGCATCTGCACACTCCCTCCCCGGCTCTGTGGCTGACCATCCTTAGCTGGCCTTATAACTTACTGGGGATCCAGCTTGTGTTCTTGCACTTTCCAGGCAGGTGCTTGTACCACCAGGCTGTATCTCCAGCCCCTTAACTTCTTACCTATTGGTATGTCTTGTGTTGTTTCGAAATGTTTCTCTAGTAAACCCTGACTCGTATTCTAACATACAGAAACTCATCCCTTATTGCAGCGTAATGCAGTATACAGTCCTGTGTGTATTTGTTCTCTAGCTGATGGACTCGGGTTATTTTCAGTGTTTAGCTGTGAAGGAGAGTGCTGTTACGGACTGCTGTGTTTTCGTGTGAAAATGTTCCCATGTCTCCTGGGTTTATACTGGGTGTGGAACTGTGGGGTGAATGGTGACTTCAACCTGGTGAAGAACTAGCAGGCTGCCTTCCAAAGCGCTGCTGCTGCTGCTGTACCGCAGCACACAGCTCAGCTGGAGAGGCGGAGGACTACAGACCCGAAGTGCTGCCCCTTCGTTTTGGGTTTTTTTTGTTTTTTGTTTTGTTTTTGAGACAGGGTCTCACTACATAGTACAGCCTAACCTTGGACTCATGATGTAGCCCAGGTTGGCCTCAAGCTCATGACGATCCTCCTGCCTCAGCCCCCCAAGTGCTGGCATCACAGGCGTCTGCCACCATAGGTGGCAGTTCTGCTCCATTTTACGGTCCCACCAGGAGTTCAGGAGGCTTCAGTTTGTCAGAATCCTCACGAATGCTTGCTTAATCTCTGCCTTTTTAATTACAGCCAGGCTTGCAGACATGAAATGTTAACTCACTGTGCTTTCAATTTGTGTTTCCCTGATGACTAATGATATTGAGCACTTTCACATCCTTACTGGCCATTTGCATTTATTGTTTGAGAAATGGCTATTCCAGATCCTTTGCTCACAATTATTTATTTTATTTTTTTCCAAATCTATTTTATTTCAAGAAGAAAAAAGGAAAAGAAAAAAACTAAAACTAAATTCCAAAACACACAAGCAGGGGCAACAATACATTGAGCACAAGACAGCTGCGTTCAGTTGTCCCAACAATACTGCACAGATCTTTCTCTTCACTGAACTCAGAAATCAGTAGTATAACTATCCTAAGTAATATAACTATGCTAACTTTTTAGATACATATGTTTTTTCAGCTTCTCATACTAATGAGACACTATGATGTTTATACGTGTGTCTTATTTATTTCACTAATGAGTATGGTCTCCAGTTGCATCCATTTATCTATAGAGGTCTCCAGTTTATCTTTCTTGATGGCTGAATAGTAAAAAAATACCACATCTTTTGTATCTGTTCCTCAGTCGATGGGCATTTAGGTTGTTTCCAAGATCTAGCTATTACAAACTGTGCTGCTATAAACATGAGTGCACATATATTTCTGTGGTGTAATGTTTTTAATTCTTTTGGGAAGATGCTCAGAAGGGGAATAGCTGGGCCAAATGGGACCTCTAGTCCTAGTTTTTTGAGGAGTCTCCACACTGATTTCCACAGTGGTTGCACCAGTCTGCATTACCACATACAGTGGAGAAGGGTTTCTTCTTCCCCACAGACCCTGCAACATTTGTTATTGATTTTTTAATACTAGCCATTCTTTCTGGGGTGAGGTGGAATCTCATGGTTGTTTTAATTTGCATCTCTCAAATGACCAGTGAGGTTGAACATTTTTTCACATATTTATTTACTGTATATTTCTTCATCTGAGAAGTGTGTATTCATTTTAGATGTCCATTTTTGATTGTGTATTTAAATCTTCTGAGAGGACTGATTTTTTTTTTTAGTTTTTTGTATGTTCTTGATGGTAATCCTTTGTCTAAAGTATAGCTAGTAAACATTTTCTCCCACTTTATGGGTTGTTTCTTTACTTTGTTGGTGGTATATTTTGCTGTGTAAAGCTTTTCAATAGGATGCGATCTCAGTTGTTGATTCTTTGTGATACTTCCTGTGCAACTGGGGTTTTGTTTACCTACACCAATGTCTTAAAGAGTTTTACCTACTATATCTTCCAGTAGATTTAATGTTTCTGTTTTAATGTTAAGATCTTTGATCTATTCTGATTTTAGCTTGGAACATGGTAAAAGGTGTAGGTCAGCATGTACAGAGCCAGTTTTCCTAGCACCATTTAATAAGAGGCAATCTTTCTTCCACTGAATGTGTGTAGCACCTTTGTCAAAGATAAGATGGCTTAACGTGTCTAGAGTTGTTTCTGCATCTTCTAATCTGTTCCATTGATCCTCAGCTCTGTTTTTTTTTTGCCAGCATCAAACTGTTTTTATCACAGCAGCTTTATAGTATAATTTCAAGTCAGGGATTGTGATGTCTCCTGTCTTGTCCTTGTTGCCCACGATGCCTTTGCTATTCTAGGTCTCTTCTGGTTCCAGATGAATTTTAGGGTTGTTTTCTCTAATTCTTTGTCTTGGTTACTTTTCTCTGCTTGCTGAGACAAAATACCTGATGCCCAAAGTTTGGGAAGAAAAGCTTTATCTAGCTTACAGTTTTTGGAGGTTTCAGTCCATAATCAGCTGGTTCCAAGGCAGGGTGGCATAGCACTAGGGCAACACTTCAAGGCAGCATCCAGAGCAAAAGAAGCCAGAGCAAAAATCAGGGGCAAGAGCCCCTTTTTCCTCCTTTATATTGTACACAGGCCACCCACCCCCAAGATGGGCATAGCATTCACTAAATGTCTGTGGCCTCCTCTTGCATAGGATGAAGATATTGACAAAGTAAGGATCTTGGCTCTCTACTGAGCCTCTTAGTTAAACTTGTGAACTTCTCAAATTGACACAGTGTATCAACCATAACAATCCACCACTTGTCAAGTTGGCAACCAGACATATTTCCTTAAATCAGCCTCCATATGCAAAGGTATGCTTATTCTTAACATTTTGCAACCCAAACAATATAACACAGTTTAATAATCCTTAAGAACCAGCACTGTCAACATTGTATTACGTTAGAAACAACATTTTGTCCTTGAACCCCCAAAGACTCATGCCCATCTCTTTATGAAAAAGGTATTTAGTCCATCTGCAAGAGTTGCCAAAGTCCTAACAGTTTCAGCATTGCTGAAAAGTTTAAGTTCCAAGTCTTCTCCAAGATGGAAGGCAAACTCTTAGCTGGATGCCCCTGTACAAATGAAAACAGAGTTAAACACTTCCAACATGCATTGGAGCAAGATAAACATTCCCATTCCAGAAGTTACAAATAGGCGGATACAAATGATTGGAACCAAAACAAGTCCAAAATCCAGCAGGGCAAATGTAAAATCCTATAGTTGCACATCCAGCAATCTGAAGCATTCTGTGGCAAATTGTGAGCACCAAAGGGCTTGTGTGACTCCACCCCTGTGGTACTTCTGGTTACTGAAAACCACAGTGTCTCTCTTGGGGTGGCTTTGCTTTCCACTTTCAGGTTTCCGGGGGCTGAGGATTTAGCTCAGCGGCATAAGCGCCTGCCTTACAAGCATGTGGTCCTGAGTTCAATCCCCGGTACTGCTAAAAAAACAAAACAACAACAACAAAAAAAACAAACCATACACACTTTCAGGTTTCCTTAGGTGATCCATGTTCCTGGTGTTTCCAAACTTCTGCAGTCTCCACTGCACCTTTGACTTCACACACTGCCCACTCAGGGGCACTCCCATGCCTCCCAAGCCTTTTGAAATCAGGGCAGAAGTTCTTTAACCTCCAAACTCACACATTCTCCACATGCCTAAAGCCAGTGCCACACGGATGCTGCCAAGGTCTGCTGCTAGCTAGAGCAGTAGCCAGGCTTTCTTCTCTCTTGGCTGTAGGGGTCGAGTGCCTGGATTGCTGAACACTCTGAACATGATTGTGAGGAACAAATTTTCTATGTCACCGTCATTCTAGAGCTTTGTGTGGCCTCCACCACCATCCTGGAACAAGATGCCCTGTGGCCTTCTCCTCCAAGAATATTCTTTTGCAGTTTTGGGGCTGCAAAGCATGGGGATCTGCTGCTACCCATGATGCCCCCAGGCCATCTTTTTTATTTTTCTGTTTTTTCTCAGAAATTGAGGTCTCATTGCTGTCTTTACAGTTCACAGCTCTCTGGCCCAACTCACAATGTTTTAAATCATCCTGCTGGGCTCTTTGCTCTTGATTCACAACATAAATCTGGCTAAAAGCCCACAACAATAGCCATGCCACTGCCTTGACATTTGACTGCCTTGAGATTTCTTCTGCCAGAGTAATCAGTCAGCTGCCCTTAATCTTAGTCACAGGCAAAGTCTCTGTACTTTTTTTTTTTTTTTTTTTTGGGTACCGGGGATTGAACTCAGAACCTTGTGCTTGCCAGGCAGGCACTTAAACCACTGAGCTAAATCCCCAGCCCCAAGGCATAGTCTCTGGACATGAGCAAAATGCAGACAAACTTTCTGCCAAGCCATAACACACATCATCTGGAGTCCAACAACCAATATAGTCCTTTCCAGCAGAAACCTCTTGAGTCTGGTTTCTACTGGCAGGATTTCTATCAGCCTTCTGGTCTTCTGAGCTGTGACCAGAATCTCTCATACAGAACAGCCTCAGGTTTTCCAGCTCTATATATTCAGGTGACATCTCTGAACATTTCCAAACTCTTCCCACAAGCCATTCCCAAAGGCTTTTGAACCACATGGTCAGGTAGAGTCACAGCAATGACCCCACTCCTGGTACCAAATTCTCTCTTGGTTACTTTTCTCTCCTTGCTGAGACAAAATACCTGATGCCCAAAGTTAGGGAAGAAAAGGTTTATCTAGCTTATAGTTTTTGGAGGTTTCATAATTTGGAAGTCCATAATCAGCTGGCTCTAAGGCAGGGTGGCATGGCACTGGGGCAACACTTCAAGGCAGCAGCCAGAGAAAAAGCAGCCATAACAAAAGGGGGCAAGAGCAATCCTCTTTTCCTCCTTTAATTCTACATAGCACCCCCCAGGTGGATGTAGCTCTCACAAAATCTCTGTGCCCTCATCTCGCACAGGATGAGAAAAATTACAAAGTAAGGACCTTGGCTCCCTGCTGAGCCTTAGTTAAACTTATAAATTTCTCAAGTTGACACAATGTATCAATCATAACATTTTGTGAGATATGCTATTGGAATTTTGATTGGGATTGCATTGATTCTATATAGCAGTTTTGGAAGTATGGTTATTTTCACTATATTGGTTCTTCCAAAAGCATGGAATATCTATCAATTTTCTAATATCCTCTTCAATCTCCAGATGATTTTCTGGATTTTTGCAGAGTGTGTTGTGATTTCACTTTTTTCATTTTTAATTGCATGGATTTGAGTCTTTTCTTTCCTTTTTTTTTGATAAGGTTGGTTGAGGGTTTGTTAATTTTATTTAATCTTTCAAAGATCCAACTATTTGATTCGTTGATGCTTTGTAATTTTTTTAATCTCCAGTGTGTTAATTTCTTTGATATTTATAATTTCTTCCCTTGTACAAGATTTTACTTAGCCTGCTTTTCTTTTTCTAGAAGTCTGAGGTTCAACATTAAGTTGATTACATGTGCTTGCTCTGTTTTCCTGATATGGGTATTTACTGCTGTAAGTTTCTCTCTTAAGGCTGCTTTCACTGTGTCTCACAAGTTCTGGTAAATTCCCTCAGATGTTCTTTGTCATGGAATTATCTTATTTCTCCATCTATTGATGAAAGGTACTTTTGTGGGGTACATCAGTCTAGGTTGAAAGTTGTTTTCCTTTATAACTTGGAATACTTCACTCCAAGTTCTCCTTTCCTTGGAGTTTGTGCTGAGAAGTCAGCTGTAATACTCATGACTTTCCTTTATAGGTGATTTGTTTCTTTTCTCTAACAGCTTTTAGGGTTCTATTCTCGTGTTGAATTTCTGGAATCTTGACTATAATATGCCTGGCTGTAGGGTTTTTTGTTTCTTTGTTTGGTTGGTTTTTTGGTACAGAGGAAGTCCTGACCTCACGCTTGCCAGGCAGGTGCTTACACCACTAAGCTAAATCCCTGGCCCTTGTAGCTTTTTTTTTTTTTTTAAATAATTTCTACTTGGAGTTCCATATGTCTTGTTTATCTGCATTGTTTTATTTTGAGACAGGGTCTTGCTATGCAGTTCAGATTGGTCTTGAACTCACTTTTTAGCCCAGGCTGGTCTTGAACTTATAATGATCCTCCTGCCTCAGCCTCCAGAGTGCTGAGATTATAGGTGTGTACCACCATGCCTGGCTTCTGATCAGCTGATTTTTGACACGGGTGTCACGAATATTCAATGAAAAAAGGAGATTCTTTTGAAAAACTTGTCCTGAGACAACTAAAGTATCTATGTACAAAACAATGAGTTTAGACCCCTACCTCACACTATATACTGAATACTGACTGATTAAAAATCTAGATGTGGGCCAAGGATCTAGCTCAGTGTCTCAAGCACCTGCTTGGCAAGCACAAGGTCCTGAGTTTGAATCCTGGTACCAAAAAACAAAAATCTAGATGTAAAAGCAAAAACTATAAAACTGTTAGAAGAAAAATAGGTATAGATGTTCAATTAGGTGATGTTTTTTCCTAATATGACAACAAAAGCAGAAGCAAGAAGAGCTAAAATACATAAATTGGGCATTAACAGGTTAAAAAATTTATACTTAACATGATGTCAATATAATCCTAGTACTTGGGAGGCTGAGACAAGATTTCGATGAGTTTGAGGCCAGTCTGACTATGTAGTTAGTTCAAGGCCAACCTGAACTATATGATGAGACCCTGTCTCAAAAAAAAAAAAAAAAATCAGTTGACCATGAATGAAAGCGTTTCTTTCCGGGATCTCTGTTCCGTTGTATAAATCTATATGTTCATTCCTTCTTTTTTGTTTTTGTGGTACTGAAGATTAAACCCCAGGCTGTCACACTCAACAACATCTAAGTATTTTATGAAATTTCCTAAATTTCATTTTTGATTTGTTCATTGTAACTGTATGGATGGGAACACTTACAGGCTTTCTTGTAAATGCCGCAGCATCCTGGGTCTTCCCATCCCCATGGCATGCTGAGCCCCAGGCTGCCGGAGTGAGGCTCAGGAGTGAGAGCAGGAGCCTCTGGTGGGAAAAGAATGGTTTCGTATATTGATCTTGTGTCTTGAAAACTTGCTGAATTTTCTTATTAACTCTAATAGTTGTTCAGTGATTTTCTTAGGATTTATGATGTATGAGATCGTGTCATCTGCAAATCCAGTTTTACTTCTCTCCCTTTTCCTTAGTACAGGGATTAAACTCAGGGGAGTCTCACAAGATAGGCAAATGGTCTACTACTGACCTACATCCCCAACCCTTCTTAGATTTTATTTTGAGACAAAGTCTTGCTAAGCTGCTCTGACTGACCTGAAACATGCCGTCCTCCTGCCTCAGCCTCCTGAGTGTCTGGGATTACAGACACTCACCCCAACATTGGCAGCTCCAGCTCTCTTTGTGGGTGGGGCTCAGAGCACAAAGGCAACTTGCCTAGTGCACATTTGAGACTTGCATTTGGACCTGAGCCCCACTGTGTGCAGCCAGCCCCACCTCCCTCACCATCCCCTCCCCACCAGAAGCTCCTGCTCTCACTCCTGAGCCACACTCCCGGCAGCCTGGGGCTCAGCACGCCATGGGGACAGGAAGACCCAGGATGCTGCAGCATTTACCAGAAAGCCTGTGAGTGTTCCCATCTTCCCGGCAGGACTCTTTGGAGCCTCCCTGACTTTGATGGCCTCGCAGTGGTGGAGGCTGGCCCTCACTTGTCTACACACAGCAGAGTAGGTCCCTAGTCACCAATGATACCACTAGATGCCCCTCTGGTGTTGCTCTGAAGACAAAAGTCTCTGGGGTACTGGTCAGTTCTACAGCCAGGCCTGAGCACTGTCTCCCTGAGAACCAAATAAGGGCCAGAAGCTCCCCTGGCCCTGAGTCCAGGTGGTCAGTCAGACAGCAGGTGCACATTTCTGCCGTCTCAGGAGTCCCTTCTCAGGGCCCACACAAACCCCATCCAACCCTGGAAAGTACACAGTGAAGGAAATCAAGGTGTTGCCCTTGTAAGCATCCAATCCATCCAGAGAGGGCAGGAGAGGGAGCCAGATGACCCTCAAGGGGGTGAGGCCAGAGAACACAGAAGGTGGCGAGCGAGTACCCGGGCCTGCCCTGAGTGGGAAAGGCCCAGAGCCTTGAGCTGTTACATCTGCTGAGATTTACCAGGCAATGACATGGAACTGCGTGGAGAGGGCTAGAGAGAGAACTAAGAAGAGGCCAGCGAGTCCAGACTGGCAGGAGAGCAGCAGAGCAGTGTGAGGGGAGGCTGGGACCCCTTGGTTGGGGCGTGAGCTGCAAGGTGCCAAAGCAAACCGGCCGAGGGGCAGAGCAATAAAGGGTTCTAGGCTAGGCCACTGAGCTCCGAAGGCCGGATTTAGGGACGGTTTTTGCCAGTGTGCACCAGGCCAGCCTGATAGTCTAGACAACCAACTGGCCCTGTAGCCCCTTCGCAATGCAGTGTGAGGGCCACGGAGCTCTCTGGCAGCGGGTCCCTGCTCTGAAGTGGGCCACTTGCACGCTAGCTGCTTAGATGAGGAATTTAAGTAGCAGTAGAGTGTTATTTGTAAAGTCAATCTAAAATAAAGACAAAAATTCCTTAAGGACAAAGAGAAAGAAGAAAATAATACAAGAAGGACAGACAATTTTTGGAATGTGGGAGACAATGTGTCCTAGGAAATTAGGGTGGAGCTGATGTCTACCCACCTGCTGTCCGGGCATCCGAGCACCCATCCGCCCACCTTCCCAGTCATTTACCCGTCCATCTGCCCATCTGTCTGTACGCCCATGCGTCCACCCACCTCGTCACTGATTCAGGCATCCATTCTATCCATCTGTCCATTCATTCTCTCACCCATCCATCCACCCACACAGCCACTCACTCGTGTGGTGCATTAGTGCCTCTGCTCATTCAGGTATCTGCTGCATGGCTGCTGTGTGCCAAGCACGGTGCTGGGTGCTGGGGTACAACAGTGAGGAGGATGTGGTGGGCTGTGACTCGCAGAGCCCACACGGCGGGTGGCAGAGATGGACACCGTACAGGCGCCTGCAGGAGGGGCACGCTTGCTTCAAGGGCTGATGGTGGACGTGGGCTGGGGCCCTGCACCATCTGGAAAGGTGAGCCAGGCTTCCTGGGGAGGGAGCGGGGTGACAGCCTCTCTCTGGGGACACTCACCCTTGGAAAGCTGGCATCAAGCAGCAAGGGGCCCACCCTGGCAGGCACAGAGTGGCCTCTGCTGACAGCCAGTCACCTGGCACATGAGTGAGGGGAGCCTGCAGAAGCTTCTGGACCTTGACCTGCTTTCAGTCCAGCTGAGGCCCAGAGCGAGTGCAGGAGAGAAGGGCGAACCCCTGACCTGCAGGCTCCAAGGGGCTGACCAATGGGCCTTAAGCACCTCTCGGTTTGAACTGATCTGGTGCTTATCTGTGGATGTCACATCTGTGGGGGACCCTATAGAGGCAACCGCAGGTCTTCTTGGGGTCCTCTTTGTCCCACTTACTCAGCCTGTGGGTATGCGGCCAGGGTCCCCTTCTTCCTGCAAGCGCTGGGCCTGATGAGACACACTGGGAAGCCTTTAACTCAGCTCCCACAGGCCACCTGCAGACCCAGGTTGCCCACAGCTGGCCTGTCCTCCCCTCCTCACGGGTGGCCTGTGCTCAGCCCATGTTCTGTACTCTTCTCTCGGGGGCTGCTGACACCCCTCTTCCAGGAAGCCCTCCCTGACTGGTACCCGCAGTGGCCCACGTATCCCTGGAGCTCTGTGAGGATGCCCGTCCCACCCTTCCCCTGCACGTGGCAGTGACTTCATTGCCTTTGGCTTTGTTCCAAAGGGTTTGGAACCAGGCAGGACGGGAAGAGCTGGGACTGCTGCGTCCCCTTCCTTCTGTCTCCTCCTCCCTTCCGATCCTCACCAGTCTGGCTCCACTCAGCCCTACAGGCTGCCACAGGGTAGCTGTCACAGGGCCAAGGTCCTTGGAGACCTCGGGGTGTTAACACCCACGCTTTCTGGGGAGCCTGAGCACAGGCAGCCTGGCCCCTGCCCCCTTCTGCATGTCTAGGTTGTCTTAGTCCTTCTCTGGCACCTCTGTCCCAGTGCCCAGGCCAACCTGGCCCTGTGACCCTTGCCTGAGGGATCTCACAGTGTGAGGGCCTCTCCTGGGGGTGGCCATGCCCCACAGCGCCAGGTCACCTGAGGCTGAAGAGCCAAGGGCCCCAGTTCCTTCCTTTTCCCTTCCCCTCCCTCCCTCCCTCTCCCCCCCCCCCCTTACCCTCCCCCCACCTCTGGAACTGAGGGTGACCCCAGGCCCTTGCATACCCTCAGGCTCCAGTCCCTGGGCCACACTGACTTTCTTCCTGTCTCCAGAATCTGACCACCTAGGCCTGTCCCACAGCCACCTGGCCCAAGCCTCACCTGGCAGAGCCCCTGACCTGGTCCTTGATGGTCCCGTCCCTGAAGCCAGGTGATGGTAGGGATGGGGCCTTGGCTCTGCCCCATCCCCTGTGCCCCCTCGGTGTGGGTCCCTGAGCTTGGCTGCTCCGGTTCCTGCTCTTGCCTGCATCCAGTCTGGCCACCCAGGCACTCCCGCTCCAGACCCTTGGGCCTGGCCGCCCCTCCCATGGTCACCTTCTCAGAGAGCCCAACCTCTTGTCACACTGCGGAGCACCCCCACCCTGCCTTTGTCCTTCCCCATCATACCTGCTCCAGGGAAGTGTTGCTTGTGCAGCTGTGGGACCTGCTGAGGAACTTGAGCTGTCACCTGGGGAGGGGGAGCCCCAGGCTCGGCCCTCACTACGGGTGGCAGGACCTGCAGCCTGCAAGTTTGGAGAGTCGGGACCTGCCCAGTAGGGTCAGTTGCTGCCTTGGGACACTTTAAACTTTAAAAGTGACCTTTCATATCACAGAGCAAAAGGAGTGAGACTGTGTTGTGGCTTGTGTCTAGGGGTCCCCCCAAAGCCTCACGTGGTCCTAAGTCACAGGAGGGGCTTTTTCAGAGGGGGCCAGATCCGGAGTGTGAGACGCTGGGGCTTAGGGTGGGTGATCACTAAGTCAGTCCACTGACTGGTTTGGCACTGCCCGAGTCCCATTGCCTAGATTAGTATAAAAGGGACAGAAAGAAGCTGCTGCCACCTACTACTTGTAACTCCCGCCATTAACTGTTCTTTGTAGTGCCCGTCAGCCACGCTGCCCTGCCCTGGAGCCAACCAGGGATGGACCAAAACCTCCACAAACCCTGAGCCTCAGGAACCTTCCCTCCTTTAGCTTTGTCGGGTGTTTGGTCTCAGGGAGGAGAAAAGTAACCAAGACAGAGCTGAAACTCCTGCTGCTTTGTCCAGGCGGTGTGGCTCCCTCTTGAAGTGATCCTACCACAGACCCCAGAGGAAGGGCTGACTTCTCACTGCACAAGGCATCCTGCGACGCGGGGACAGTGCAGGCTTCCTGTGGGGCATCTCCTCCCCTGCTTGGCTGGAAGACAGGCGGCTGGGGGCCATAGAGTGGTGAGACCAGGGAAGACTGGTCTTTCGACACTGAGGGCCATGGGGAGGCTCTGATGCAGAAGGCCAGTGTCAACAGGTGCAGTTCGGGCCTAGAAGAGCAGGGTGTGACCCAGCCCTCGCCAGGAGCAGCTCATGCCGTGTCTGAGGAGGACTCGAGGCTGAGTGCATGACCCACGTATGTCTCAGGGGCACCTTGAGTTTTGGGTGGAATTGGTCATGCAGCATCACAGGCCCCTGCAGCCAGCCCCACCATCAGGCCACTGCCACTGCCTCGCATCTGCAAGCTGAAGGGAAGGTGTGTGGGCCTCACGGTCACCAAACTCCTGCGGAAGAAACATCTCGGGCAGAGATGGGTCCTGTGACTGCTGTGACAGGCATGGGGAGGTGGGGAACAGGGACCTGAGGCGCAATCCACATACATGTGTGTGTACACACATACATAAAAACCCTATCCTGGTACCCTTGGAGAGAGACAATATCACATCCACAGCTGAGGAACAGGATGTCGTAGAAAAAGAACAAAGAATAAGAAAGAGATCTAGGAAATTAAAAAATAAATGAAGATAGCAGAAACAAAACACTGGACTGAAGTTAAATTTCTCATGAAGCAGGAACAGCAAGGTGAAAAGCAGTAGGGAAAGCGTAAGCTTAGGCCCCAGCCCGGGAGGTGTGAGCTGAAGTTAACAGGAGTCCCAGGAAGCACAAAGGACACTATCAAGCTAATGGTCTTTAAACAAGGATGCAGGCTAGGGCTGAAGGGATGACAGGTCCAAGCCAGGCGCAGTCCCGTGAAATTCCAAAAGCAGAAGGCACAAGGGCAACTCGAAGCTTTCAGACCAGGCCATGACCTGAGGAGGTGGCCACAGCACACAGGTACCAGTGCACCCCTTCCAAGGCCTCAGCCAGCTGTGCCCAGTGGGGTTCAGGGACCCCCTGAGGCAGGCAGGTGTCCCGGAACCTTTCCCTGGGGGAGAAGCAGAGGAAAGCTGGGCTTCGGCACAGGGGCCCAGGAGACCAGAGGCCACCTTCAGGAGTCTGGTTTAACCAGCCCGGGTTGGTCTGGTGTGGGGGCTTCAAAGCTTGGCAGGCTTTAGATGTAAGGTGTGGTCCAGAGGGAGCTGCAGCTGCCCCAGTGCCCGGGCATGTGCAGAGGAAGTGGCAGCTGGGGGGAAGTGAGCTGGTCCTGTGCAGGCTGTGTAAGGAGTGAGGAGAATCTGAAGGGAGGTGAGGAGGCCGGGCAAAGGGGAGAGCTTGAGGAGCCCCCTGGGGAAGGGGCTGTGAGGAGGACAGAAGGAGCGCACAGAGTGGACGGAGGCTCATGGGCCAGCGGGCTGTCAGATACCCAGTGGGCTGTTCCCAGGCTCGGATGGTGCCCTGGCTGCCCCCGGGCCTCCTCCATTGGGACATTGGCTCCTGGAGGGGTGAGTGTGACCTGGGCAAGGTCTTCGCAATCCTCCCTGGGCCAGGAGTGCTGGGGTCTGAGTCCAGCCTAGGAGAGTCCCCTCCACTAGGACACTGCTGTCAGTCATTTCTGGAGAAAGTGTGTTAGCTGTGGACAGAGCCCATCTGCTCAGAGCCTGGCCCTGACCTGGTTCTGTCCCATCTCCAAACTCTCGGTGGAGAAATCCTTCACTACCACCTCTGCGGCTCCTGGAAGGTGCAGAGAAATTGGAGTGAAGCCGGGGCTTTGTCTTGGTCCATGTTCGCATTCCCATGGGAATCACCAGAGGGCGTGGGACCCGCTCATGTCTTTTCTGCCCCTTTCACTCCCTGGTGGGAAAGAGCATGGGTCACCCTAAGACTGGGCTAACAGCTGACGTCTGGGCAGGCCCCACCCCCAGCACCAGCCCCATGCCCCGGGTCCAGGCTCACCTTAATGTGCAGCCCTGAGCTCCTCCAGCCAGAGTACACATGCCGGGGCTGCAGGGTGACAGACCATTGCCACCTCCATGTCTCCTGGATAGCTGTCCTCACAGCTCCATCCAAAGCCCACGTCCCATCCTAGGGTCCCCTGGAGTATGGCGCTGAAGCATGAAGCCTGGGCTTCTAGGATGCTAATGTTCACTTTGCGTCTCAAAGATCCTTCACGTCAGGAAGCCCAGGCACCCCTTTCCCTTGTGTGGGCCAGCACGCTGAGGGCCCCCGCTCCACGTGGCTCCTGCTGGGGCACCTGCCCTCCCACCTCTCCTGGTATTGCCCTTACAGGGAGAGGAGGTTCCCTGTGGGCCACTCCACATGTGGGCATGTCCCCCTCTTAGGACCCCGAACAGAAAGGATAGCTGCTGTCCAGGGACGGAAGGTGCTTAGTGGTAGCTGGGGCTGGAGGAGCAGGGTGGGGAGCGACTACTATTGGATGTGGGACGGCAGAGAAGGGGCTGCGCTCCCCGGAGGTGCCTTATGAGTCTTTTCTCTTCTGCAGCCCTAAAAGCCTCACAGCCAGCTGCTGCTGTACTGAGCGCCCCGGAAGCGCCCCAGGAGCACCCCAGGAGACCCTTGCTTTGGTTGCAGCTATCCCCATTCTTCCCCTGACTAAACAGAAAGCCCCCCTTTCCGTCTTTATAACAACCTTCCACGCGTCCTCGGCAGGTTGATGTGTGTTCAATTCCCCGCGTCAGTGATGGTGGCTCCGAGCTGTCAGGGGTCTACACTGCCTGCTGCGCTGTACCTCACCGCCACTGTCCTGTACACCGCACCAGAAGCCCTAAAGGAGCTTCTTCCAGATGCATGTGTCGGCCTGCTTGTGACTTCTCTCTTGAGTAGCGCGAGCTGGGCTGGACACCCAAGGCTGCTGGAGCTGGAAGCAGCCAGCGTAGGTAACGCTGAAGGAGGCCAGCAGCCCGAGGGCGCTGGAGGCTGACAGCGGCCGGGAGAGTTTCAGAGCCCACTGGCAGCAGGCGGTTCCGAGAATGAGGAGAACTCCAGCACCAGGCTGCTGGCCTTTGAAACGCCTGGATCTTAATGCCCAAAGAGCTACATGTTGCCTGTGATTCCTATACAAAGTGAGCAAAGGAATCCTCAGGCGATCGAGAGCTGCCATGGGGTCCCCCACCTTTACAGGAGTCCAGGAGGAGGATGACAACAGTGACAGTCACTGCAGACTTGCCTCACAGCTGACAAGTGGCCACTGCACCTGAGCTTCAGCGTTAGCCACAGCGGGACAAACCCGTGCTGGTTGCCATGTTGGGCGTGGCCGAGGACCCTCAACAGCTAGAGTGCCCTGGGGCCTCCCCTGGGGGCGCTAAAATGTTTGGGAACTAGAGGGAGGTGGTGGCTGTACAACCGGTGACTTACCGCACACACAAAATTATACTCATGAAGATAGTAAACTGGGAATCCTTGTTGCATGAATTTTACTACAATTTTTAAAATTATCCCTGTGTGAAAAATAAAGCAATGGAAAGGGAAAGAGAGGAGAGAAGAGAAGAGAGAGAAATACAGAGATACAGAGACAGAGACAGAGACAGAGAGACGGATTTGCATCATTCTACTTAACGCCCGGCAGCGGGAATTCCCTGCGTTAGAAGTCAGGGTGGTGATTACCCCAGGGCAGTGACACAGAGGATACCGAGGTTTCTGGGGACTGGGCACATTCTGTTTCTTCGTCTGGTCTGGTCATCAGATGGATTTAGTTTTTGGAAATTCACAGAGCTGTACACTTAATTGATGTACTTCTCAGCACATGCATTTTACTTAATGAACAAATTAAACAGTGAAAAACCAAGCAATGTTTCTCTGTAAGAAAAATTTTTTGAGGTAGGGTCTCACTATGCAGTTCAGGCTGGCCTTGAACTCACTATGGAGCCCAAGTTGGCCTCAAACTCATGGTGATACTCCTGCCTCAGCCTCCTAAGTGCTGAGATTATAGGCATATGCCACCATGCCTAACATCTTTCTTTCTTTTCTTTTCGTAATCAAACTCAGGATCTTGTGCTTGCCAGGCAGGTGCTTCTACTGCTGAGCTATATCCCCAGCCCAGCATCTCTCTTTAATTGTAAAGAAATAACATATTTATGAAGATAACTTGGAAACTGCAAAAAGAGAATGAAAATCCCACACCCGTGCCGACTTGACATCCCCTCTCACCATCCCAGCCTGTGTCCAGAGTTCTTGGAGAAGCAGGAGTGGGGCCAGCACTGGCCAGTTGGGGTGTTGGGAATCAGACTAAACATTTGGGAAAGAGGAAGGTTTGGCCACCTCTGTTGGGTGAAGGCCACTTTGTCCTGTGGCACTGGGGTTCGGAGCCCGAGGCAGCAGCCTTTGAAGTCCTGTTGCTGTCTATCTCATGTTTCCGGTGTGCACATTTGTCCTTGCTCATGGTACTAAGTTCAGGACAGAGATTGACAGAATGTTGGCTCCTGTCCAGAAGACTTAGATTCTGGAGCAAGGCTGTCCTGCTGCTTTCTAAACCTTAAAGAATAACACATGGGTTCTTCAAACAGGATGTTCATCTTGAAAACTTTTTGATGCACACAGCACGTCTTGATCAGGGACAATGCCTGTTGGCTTGGATCTGGGGAAGGCTCTAACCTTCCCCTGGGGGTGGGGCCCAGTGCTTGTTCATGACCTTTACCTCCTCCTGCAGTGCTACTCACTTTGACTTCTCAAGGAAAGTGTGAAGGATGCATTCTGATTTTTCCCTTGCTTTCAGAAGGCAGCTATGTTCACCACTATTCTACTACCATATCTTCCCTTAGTGTTGGAAACCTGAGGGAAAAGGTTTAGAACCCAGGCACTGTGTGTGTTGTAACCTCAGTGGGCATGCGAAACACTGAATGATCTCAGGTGGTAGGAGGCTGGCAGAACTCCGAGAGCAAGGCTGAGGACACCTGGGTGCAGACCTGCGCAGCTGTACACGCACATGTGAGTCTGCATGTGACTATTTTTACTTTCTAACATTAAATTTGTCATGCATGTGAATGAGAATATGTCACACATATACCTTTTAAAAATGTAAGAAAGTGAGTACTCGTGTTCTCAATATCCAGCCTAAGAAACAGGATACGCCCAATACTTCTGATCCTTGGAAACCTTCTTCAGTGGCTTCCCTCTGATGGAGAGACCTTGAGCTCATTCATTTTTGTCTTGGCCCACTTGGGCTTCTATGATGTAGTACCATAGATTAAGCACCTTAAAAACAATAGAAATGTGTTTCTCTCAGTTGTGGAGGATGGAACTTGGAGATCAAGGTGCTGGTGTGGTTAGGTTCTGGTGAGGACCCTCCTGTGGTTGCACACGCTTGGTTTTCCTGGGGGGATGCAAAGTGGAGTGTGGCCTTTCTGGGCACTCATCGGGGTACCAGTCCCATTCATGATGACTCTACCCTCACAGTCACCTCCCAAAGGCCTCATTTTATTTTAGATCTAAAATATCTCCCAAAATCTCATGTGTTCAGAGGTGGACCTTTTGGAAGCTGATTGGATCATGAGGGCACTGTACTCATCAGTGAATTGATTCCTTGATGAGCTCATGGCTAAATGTGCTTCTAGGAGGTGGGGCCTGGCTGATGAGGTGGGCTACTGGGGGCATAGCCTGGAGAAGTGTGTTCTTGTCCCCCAGGGTGTATGTATTTTCATCCCCCTCTCTGGTCCTCCCTCTGTCTCTGCTCCCTGATTGCCATGGGCAAGCATCTTTCCTCCATCATGCATTTTCACCAAGCCATTTCTGCCTTGGGGTCAGCTTACTGTGCACTAAACTTCTTAAACTGGGGCAGAATAAAACTGTCCTTTAAGTTGGGGGATCTGGGTATTTTGTTCATTTGCACTGAATACTCAATACCTATGAGTTAGAGGAAGAGAGATCAATTTGGCTTACAGTTTTCAGTGGGTTCTGTCTGTGATTGGCTGGCTCAAAAGCAGAACTGGCATGGTGGGAAGGTGTGGCTGGGGAAAACTGTTCAGCCAATGGCAGCCAAGAAATAGAGAAGAGCCAAGGACAAAAATACAACCTTCCAGGTCATGCTCCAGTGATCTGCCTTTTTCTGATTAGGCCCCACCTCCAAACACATGAGGTATGTGGGGGACATTTTAGATCTAAACCATAACAATGACCAATACAGACAATTGGTATTAGGAGTAAGGTTGTTAGCCAAGTATAGTAGCCCATGGCTGTAATCCTAGCTCTTAGGAGCCTGAGGCAGGAGAATTGCTGCAAGTACAAGACCAGCCTGGGCTACATTGCTGTGACTGTACCTGTACATGTGGTTCAGAGGCCTCTGAACCTGGTTTATGGGAGGAGTTTGGAAAGGTTTGAAGATGTGGGCCAGAGAAGTCCTAGAGTGCTGTAAGCAGAGCTTGATTGACAATTCCAAGACCAAAATGGTGATAAAAATGTGGACAGTAAAGGAAAAACTGAGGAGGTTTCAGATTGGAATGCAGACTCTATTGGAAATTGGACTGGAGGAGATTTGTGTTAAATCAAAGAATTTGGGTATATTTTACCTGTGTCCTAAGACTTTGTGTGATACTGAATTTAAAGTTGGGAAACTAGTTGATTTGGCAGAGGAAATTTCAAAGCAGCTCAACATTCAAGTTGTGGTATGTGTACTCCTATGAGCTTTTAGCTAGGTCTATAGTGAATATCAGGAGGAAAGATTTAAACATTTTATAGTTTTGCCAGAAAATAAAGATGTGTAAAGTTGGGACCAAAGAGAGTGTAGTTTCTGAAAAAATTAGCAACATTGAAAAGAAATCAAGTAGTGTGCCCTGAGACAATAAAAAGGACACCTTGAGGTCATCTCTAGAACTAGCCAGGCCCCAACTATCCCAGGCTCAGGATGTGAAAGAGTAAATGCTTTAAAAAAATTTTGCTTTGAGAAGTGAGCCCCAAGGCACCTTGCTCACTCAGGGCCACCTAGAGAAGCCATCAGGGTGCTCAGAGGCTGTTGAAGCCATGATACAAGGGGGTCCAGCTTTTGTTCAGGCTGATGGAGCTGTTCAGGCCAACTCACATCTTCTGGTTTTTTAGGCATGCAGAATGTAACAGTTGAGGGGGTCATAGAGGCTTCCACCTAAATTTCAAAGGAAGGTCTGGGAGACCAGACAATGTATCCCCAAGAGGGCCATATGTGAAACTATGAAGAAAAGGCAAAAGGCTGTCATGGAGACTTCAGAATAATAGAGGTACCAGGAATATGAACTGTCTGCTGGGGAAAGCCACAGGTACTGAGGAGATCCAGCCTAAGAGAGAGGTCAAGTATACAGCCAGCAAAGCTATAAGGGTGGGGCTTTCTACCCTTTGGTGTGTACTACAACCTGCCCTGGGTGCTGGATATGGAGCTATAGAATTTAATATTTGCTTTGCTGGGTTTTGGTCTTGCTCTGGTCCAGTTCCTTACTATTACTCTAGTCCTCTCTTTGGAAATGGAAACATTTACCATGCATCATTATATATTAGAAGTATTTAAGTTTCCTTTTGATTTTTTTCAGGGTCTCACAGCTAAGAGTCCACTTTGAGTCTCAGAGAAACTCTAGACTTGGACTTTTGAGTAATGCTGGACCTGTTAAGTTATTGGCAATGCTTAGAGTTGGACTAAACACATTTTTGATGATGAGATGGTTATAAGCCTCCTGGGGGCCTGGGGCAGAATTTTATAGTTTAGACCCAAAATGGTCCCCAAAAGTCTCATGTGTTCAGAGGTGGGGCTTTTAGGTTATTTCATCCTGGGGAACTGTACTCTCCAGTGTATCAGTCCATTGATGACTTGATAGCTGAGTATTTTATTAGGAGGTGGGGGCTGGTTGGAAGAGGTGGGACACTGGAGGCTTGACCTGGAAGGGCATGTTATTATCTCTTCCCTTTTTCCTTCTCTCTCTGATTCCTCGTTGCCATAGATTGAACAACTTTCCCCTGTCATGCCTCTGCTTTGGAGCCAGCCTACCATGGACTAAATCCTTTAAAATGAGCCAAAATGAACCTGTCCTTTAGTTGTGGGTTATGGACATTCACACACAATCCAATCTAAGGTAAATTCCTTTCCAGTTGTGAACCTGTGAAATAAAACAAGTTATATGCTTGTAAAATGCAACAGTGAAGCAGGAGTAGACATTTCCATTGTGAAAGGGCGAGACTGTAAAGAAGACAAGGGCAGTAGGCCCCAAACAAGCCCAAAACCTAGCAAGGAAAATTCCATGAGACACTAAGGCATAAAGAATAATCTTCTTTGGCTCCACACTTTTTCCTCTGTGCCCGTTCCTCCCATGCAGTTTTACTAGGCAGACCCATCTCGCATTTCTGCTGGGCGGTGTCTCACCCTAGGGTCTGTGCTGGATGGTCCCTGAGGTCCCACAAAGCCTTGTTACCCAGGAACCCAAGGGACTCACTTCCAGAGGCTGCTGTGGCTGGCGGAGGGCACTTGACACCGAGTGGCCCAGATTTGCCCCAAAGGCTGCAGGTGGGACATAGAACATGTGTGACTGTGAGGCGCCCCTTGACTGTGACAGAACCTCCCAGCCCCAACAAGCGGGGGGTCGGGGGGGTGGTCAGCCACTGCTTCCTCCTGTTAGTGTGGGTCAAGGATGCGAATAGAGCGTGCAGTGGTGGTTGTGGTTTCTGCTCCCCAGAAGCCTGTCCAGCCCCTATGAGATTCCAGGCTCTGTGTGATCCCTGATCATGTGACTCTGCCTCTGTAACCTCAGGCAATCCTGTATGACCTCAGCCTTATGTGACTTTATCGTGGAGGGCCAGAAGGCCACTCCTGCCCTCTGATAGGCAGAAAGGAGACAGGAACAAAGTGGACATGGACTCTCCCATCAAGGTGGGAGGTACTATCTGAGAGCCTCTCCCTTCTCAGACAAGTGAGGTCAAGGCCAAGGGCGCAGAGACAGGGTTTGTTGCAGGAGGTTGGAGAGGCAATTTGAAACAGCTATTGCTTGATCTTGAACTACAAAGTCTTTCTGCTATCCATTACCACACAGCAAGCAGCACGCAAGGGACAGCCTTCCTGGTGTCTGCCTGCTATAACTGGGCACGCTAAGGAGTGAAACTGATGAAACTCATCTCAAAAGGCGTTACCGAGAAACTAGCTGGGGACAGCAGTGGTCTCCTCATCCTCCTCTGCAGCTGAGGCCCCCGGCTGGCCAGTATGTCCTGCGGGGGTTCCTCATATCACTCTGGAACTGTCCTCCTGTGTGCTTTGAACCTGCACTCATGCCTGGAGGTCCCAAACATTTCACAGGTCAACTCTGGCCCAAGACCGTCCGGCCAGCAGCCCACAGGCAGAGCCCTGCATCCACCAGGACCCGTGCTTCTCAGGGCCATGCTGGACTTCGGATCTGCAGCGGCCACCTAGACGTCCTCTCGTGCCTTAATGAGGAGGCCGGGCAGTGTCCCGGGGCTGCAGTAATAAAGTACCACAAAGTGGGGGGCTGAAGTCACAGCTGTTTATTCCCCCCTTTCTTCCATCTCAGCACTTGCACCAGTTCACCTCATCTCAGTTTCTCCGGCTCTGGAACAGTGAACTAGAGAGAGCATGGGTGGTTCTCGTCTTCAGGCCTCAGCCTCTGGGGTTCAGGTGGAACCCCAGTGTTCCTGTTTCTCACTTGCAGACGGCAGCCGCTGGGGCTCGGCTTCCGTGACTGTGCCCGCCAGCTCCTCATGGCACGTGTGGCCATGTGTCACACAGCGGTGTGCCGGACGTGGAGGACCCAAGGCAAGAGTGCAGTGGAGCTGGAGATCGCTGCCAGCTGGTGACTTCGCACCATTGCAGCAGCCCTGGGTCACAAGCTCCTCCTCGTCGGGGTGGCTGCCGTGCCGCGGCGCCACAGACGGGTTCACGCAGCGTGTGCAGCAGCACACAACGCTGATAGTGGTGACAAAGGACGACCCAGGTTTACGTGTTGACTGTGCACACATGTTCATTCCAGGCAGCGCTCCCTCCACTCCCCAGCGGTTTACTGTAAACAGCGCCCTGTGCTGTGCCAGCAGCTCGTGTTTGCCGCACCTCTTGATTGCATCGGTTTCTGTTGTCCTTGATTTAATCTCAAATTGTTCTGCTCAGCATTGCCCCGGGAGCAACATGCTGCATGGTGTGTTTGTGTGTGTGTATTTTTGCAGTAGTGAAATTAAGATTTTTGCACTGAGCTACATCCCTAGCCCTTTCAAAATTTAAAAATTTGAGGCAGGTTTTCACTAAGGCTTTAAACTGTGCAGGTGGAGCTCAAGCTTGTGCTGTCTCTGCCTCAGCCTCCCAGATGGCTGGGATTATGGAGATGTGCTACCATGCCCTGCCCTTAAGAATATTAACAGCCTCAGCGTGTTTTCACACAGGCTTGTGTAAGTCCACTCTGAGAGTCACACATGACAGGGTCACCGAAGAATGCACACCCTTTTGTTCAGTGGCACATGACTCCTATTTGTTCAGTTTCCCTCATCCTCGATTTAATCTTACGTTGCTTTACTCTCCACTGCCCTTGGAGCAACGTGCTCCGTGGTCCATATTTTTTGTTTTTGTAGTACCGGGGACGGGAGCCAGGGTCTGACTAATGCACCGACTTCATGCCTCTGTTTTGAAATGTTTTAGATCAGCAGATCAGTCATGATCGTTGCTTTCTGTGCTGTATCAGCCTGGGCACCCCGGAAAGCACGGCCTGGGACGAGGGTTTACAAGCAAAGAGTTTACCGGGGCTTGGCTAGTGAGGCGGGGTGGGGTGATCTAGGGAGGCGGAGCTGAGGACACAGGGCTTGGCTGGGCACCCACAGTAACTAGGATGTGCGGAGCGTGTTACGTGTTAGGGCCACAGAAGGAACCCTATCAGATGAAGTCGGACTGGGGGATCATTCTTTGTCTCCCAGTTCCCACTGCCAAGAATTCTGGTTACCCTTATGGGGCACTGAGTCCCTTCTGGTCTCGGGGTGGGCAGGTGTGAGAATCGCAGGGCAGACAGCACAGGGTACAGGGGCTCAAGGGTTAGGGTGTGGCGTGGATGTGGAGTGGGTGGGTGCTGCATGCAGGCCAAGGTGTGGCCAAGGAGCTTCAAAGAGGCACAAAGGAAACAATGAGCAGACAACATTTATTTACTTGCTTATGTATTCATCGTACTTACGTATTTACTAATAAAAGTTTCAACACTAATGAAAAAGAATTTTAGCCAGGGATGGTGTTGCATGCCTGTAATCCCAGTTCTCTGGGAGGCTGAGGCAAGAGGATTGCGAGTTTGAGCCCAGCCTGCAGATTTAGCAACTCAGCAAGATCCTGTCTCAACATTAAAAAAACAAAAAACAAAGGCTAAGTAGCTCAGTGTGAAGTTCCTGGGTTCATCCCCAGTATCAAAATAACAACAACAACAGCCCAGAAAACCTTACGGTTGTGGAGACCAGAAGCCCGAAGTCAAGGTGTTGACTCTTTCTGGAGGTTCTCAAAGACTATTCCCAGCATCTCCCCAGGTTTTGATGGCTGCAAAGGGCACAGTCCCTCCCTGTCTTCAAGTGGGTTTCCTCTTGTCTTTCTGTGTCAAAGTTCTTCTTCCATAAGGACGCCCACCACGGGGTTAGGGCCCGCCCTCAATCCAGGATGACATTGGAGCTCCAGTGGCATGATCAGTTAGTGCGCAGAACTTACATAGCACGACCTCGTTTTAACATTCCTAGTGTGAGTCCAACCACAAGGACCCCTGTTTCCAATAAGGCTGTATTCACAGGTAGGACTTGCAGATATAAAAATATATACATATTTCTCATTTCTTTCCCATTGTTCTTGGTAACTGCTGATCTACTTTCTGGAAAGTTAACTGCTGTGAAAGTGGAATCATACGGTATTTGTCATTTTATGACTGACTTAATTTGCTGCAGCACTCAGTATGTATTTTCTAATTTTAAAAATTGTGCCAAAATAAACAGGCACGTTATTAACACACCCTTGTGTGGTTACTGAATCGCGGTGGTGAGAGCATTTGGAATCTGCTCTTTGGCAGGTTTGAGATAGGCAGTGTGTCACTGACTTGGTCGCTGTGCAGGAACCTCCTGTCTGAGGGGGTTCGGATCCTGTGACCAGCACTTCCCCTTCCTCATTTGGCCCCTGCACCCCGATGCCTGGCAACTGTCGGTCTGCCTCCGACTCGTGTGACTGAGTTTTCAGACTGCACGCTTAGGTGAGATCACGCAGTTGCTATCTTTCTGCTCCTGGCTTATTTTTACCTAACACCACGTCTCCCAGGTCTATCGCTTTGTCACCAATGCCTGGATTTTCTTGTGAGGTCGAGGACCCTGCGTGTGCACATGTACCACATTTAACACCTGCACGCTCGGGCTGCTCCTCTATCTCAGCTGTTGTGAATGGGGGGGCAGCGGCCATGGGCATGTGAGGCCTCTTCCTGTCATGGCTGTGACTAGGTGACCCCCCAAGCCACATGCGGTCATAGGTGGGGCTTTTCAGAGGTGGCTGGGTGCAAGGTGTCTGATGCTGGGACCAAGGCTGTGACGCTAGGATTGAGGCAGGGTTCACGCCTTAGGGTTAGGGTTAAGGGTTAGGGTTAGGGTTAAGGGTGCGAGTGCTCCCTGCCCTAAGGGTGGGCAGCACGGATAAAATACAAGGCAGAAAGAGCCCTGTCTGCTTGCTGCCTTCTTCCTGCCTGCTCTGTGATGCCCGTCTGCCAGGCTGCCCTGCCTTGGAGCCACACAAGCATGAACTGAACCTCTGCAAGCTGTGAGCCAAGTGAACCTTTCCTCCGCTAACTGGGTGTCAGGTATTTTGTCTTAGCAGTGAGAAAAGTGTGCCTACACTGGTTTTCAAGTGGTTGTGCTAATTTACCTTTCACCAACAGTGTGCAAGGGTTTTATTTTTTTTCTCTGTGGCATATTTTTTGTTTTTTTTTTTTTTGAGACAGGATCTCACTGTGTAGTTCAGGTTGGCCTTGAACTTACTATGTGGTATAATCTGGCCTTGAACTCTTGGCAACCCTCCTGCCTCAGCTTTCTGAGTGCTGGGGTTACAGGTATGTGCCACCATACGTGATCTTCGTGGTACAGTTGATTTACCCCAGGGATTCTGTGCTGAGCCTCATCCCTAGGCCTTTTTATTTTGAGACAGTCTCAATAATTTGTCCAACTGGGCCTGGACATTTCAGTCCTCCTGTCCCAGCCTCTGGAGGAGTTGGAATTGCACTGTCACCATGCCTGGCCTGTATTTTGTCTTCTTGATGAGAGCCCATTCTGAGCATTTGAAAAAAACCTAACAGTTTAGTGACCTTGAGTACATTCCTAAGGTTGTCCAACGATCACCACTACCCACCTCCAGAACTCTGAAACCTCACACTTAAAACACACTAACTCCCCACTCCATCTCTTTTGGGGGGGTGGCAGGAAGTAGGATTGGACCCAAGGCCCCAGAGCCTTCTTCCCAAGCTACATTCTCTGTCATTTTAAATTTTTACCTACTTTTATTTTGAAACAGTCTTGCTAAATTACCTAGGCTGCGCTTGAACTGGGAATCCTCCAGCCTCAGTCTCCCAGAGCGCTGGGATTCTGGACATGTGTCCCCCATGCCTGACTGCAAACATCATTCGGTGGCCCCTGGACACCATTTGAGGCACCCCAAAGCCCCACATTAGCATTGCATAGGTGGCCCTGCAGATTGCCAGCTACACAGCCCAGTGTTGACAGGAGGCATCCACCTCTCTCCAGTTGTCCTCCTGGGCCTGCACATCCGGGCCAGTGCTTGGAGACAAAGCGCTAAGTTCAGCGGAGCACAATGTGTCCAGCTCACAGGAGCCAGGCGTGTGCGTCTCTTTCCAACTCCCAGTTCAACGGCTTTGCACTGTCCGCTAGAGATCAGCTGTGGAGGCCGTGCTCCCGCCAAGGCAACCAGCAGGAGCGGTGGCTCCGAGTCCCCACGGCCCCAGAGTGATGGTGATTAAACCTCGGTGCTCAACGAGCTTCACTGTTTCCTATGTAGAAATACAAGGTGCGTGGATAAGATCAATTTTTTAAATTTTTTTGAGACAGGGCCTCATGATGCAGTTCAAAATGGCCTTAACCTCACTTTGTAGCTGGTCTCGACCTCACAACGATCCTCCAGCCCCAGTGCTGGGGTTACAGGTGTGCGCCACCACGCCTGGCCAGACCACGTTTGGGTATCTGCCAAGGAGCCGAGAGGACTGTGTGAACGCGCCGCACAGCCAGGTCAGGCCTGCAGTCCGGGAGGACAGCCTCGAGGCCGGAGTAGCCCGAGGACCAGGACGGTTTGTGTGCTATGCGCACCCAGCCGGAAGCAGCCTGAAGGCAGGGAGGGATTTGACGGACTCTGCAGGAGCAGCTCTGCAGAACCCCCAGGTGAAAGAACCCGGGCTGAGGGACCACACGCCCCACCCCCGCAGTCACGTGATGAGGCCGCGTTTGCCGAACAAGGGAGAAGGCAGTTGGCCGCGCAGGGCAGGGGTAGGGGGCGCTGTGTCAGGGGGCGCTGCCTTGCTGCGCTGCCAGGTGAGAAATTTCTGCGGCTCTGTCCCATGCCGTGAACACACTTAACACCGCTCAACTGTACACTGAGGTCAATTTTATGTTTTCTAGATTTTTTCCCCTTCAAATCACAAAAAAGAAAAAAAAAAAAAAGAAAAGAGGAAAGGGGAGGGGAGGGGAGGGGAGCGGAGGGGAGGGGAGGGAAGGTCGTCTGTGAGAGGACACTGCTGGGAACTCAGAAACTTGGCTCTTGGGCCCCATCCTAGCAATTTTTGGAGGGCTGACGCCTGGGACCTGCCGTCTCTGGGCTCTGGCTTCCTCCTCCTACAAAATGAGGGTTAGAGGTTTTCCCGCCCAGAAAGCTGAGCCCACACAGAAAAGTCGGCAGCTCGCAGGACTCTAGTTCAAGCGTAGCCTGTGCCGGAATGGCGCGCACCGAGGATTCTCCCATAACAAACGCTCAGCGAACGTCGCCGAGTGTGCTGTTTTCCTACTCACCTAGCAGGCGTGGACACTTAGGATGTTCCCGGAATGTAGCTATTAACAAGAGTGCTGCTGGGCCCGTAATCCCAGTACCTGGGAGGCGGAAGCAGGAGGATCACCGAGTTTGAGGCTTGCCTGGGCTACATGAGTTCAGGACCAGCCTGTACTACATAGCAAGACTTTTTCAAAAAACCAAACAAAGAAGGAAGGAAGGAAGGAAGGAAGGAAGGGAAGGAGGGGAGGAAGAGTGCTGTCATTCTGCCACTTCTCCTGGAGCATGCAGGATCCGTTTCTGATGGGTATGTATGGAGGAAGATTGTGTTAAATTGCCCAGGCTGGGCTGAACCTTGTCATCCTCCTGCCTCAGCCTTCTAGAGTGCTGGGGTCACAGGCAGGCACCACTGCACCTGGCTTGTCAGGTCTTTGAATTTAAGTCTCCGGTGGGGCCGTGCTGTTTTAATTTGCATTTCCATGATGACCAGGGGGCTGAGCACCTCTCGCACCTCTTGTGGACATCTGTCATTCCCTTTTGTGCAGTGGGTGCTCTAGTCCTTGTCCAACCCCTTGCAGTGCGAAGAGCTTGCTGCAGCCTGTGGGCTGCCTTTCCGGGGTCTTTAAGGTCTTCTGATGGGAAGTTCTGGTCATACAATTTATCCTTTTTTTTTCCTTTACAGGACTTAACAATTTTTGTGTTTATGTTTAAAAATCTTCACCTATTTCAAAGTTATTTGCAAGTTTTCTTCTAAGCTTTCAGTATTCACTTGTTATAGTTACATCATTCATTTCAGCTGGAACTGATTTTTCCATATTTTCCAAGGTTTGGTCAAGATTTATTTTTTCCCATGTGAGCATGCACCTGCCCCAGCACCAGCTACTGCCAAGGCCATTCTCTGCTCACCAAGAGGCACGAGTGACTTGTCATAAAGGCCGACTGTGTCTGCATGTCTTTTCCTCGATTCAGTCACCCTGTTCTTGCAGGGCTACTGCACTGTCTGAATCACTACCTGGCCATGGTGTCTGGTAATGCCAGTGTTTGGCTATGTTCAAAGTTCCCTGGCTGTATTTGACCCTGTGCTTTTCCATATAAATTTTACACTTAACAAGTCAATCTCTATAAGCTTGCTTGCTTCCTCCCTTATTTTTTGAGACAGGGTCTTGCTATGTAGTCTACACTGGTTTTGAACTCACTCTGTAGCCCAGGCTGCCCTTGAACTCATAGGCATTCTCCTGCCTCAACCTCCCTGTGCTGAGATTATAGGTATGTGCCACCATGTCTGGAAAGCATTTTAAATTAAAGTTGTTTTCCATGTATGCTTTCGTTGTGTTCCCCAATTTTTCATATGTTGTTTTCATAAATTCAGTTTTTTAAATTTTTTATCTCATGTCCTCTTTGGCCCATGGATTATCGGTTATTTCCAAACAGTTGCAGTTTTCCTAGTTATCTTGTTACTGTCAATTTTAATTCCAGTGTAATTAGAGAACGTATTTTGTCTGATTTGAATTTTTCTGGGACTTAGTTAAGGTCTGGAATTTGGATCTTGCTGCATACACAGTAGTGAAGAATGTGATGAGCACAGTGTTTGGTGAGCATCCCAGGGTCAGCCTGGCTTGCGTCACTCGGGCCCTTTGCAGCCTCCATGGAAGTCTGGCTCCGCCTGACAGATTGATGTCAAAACTCCCCGGCTGTTATAGTTCGAGTCTGGATGTCCTCCCAAACTCTCATGCAGTCTGGGAGGTGGGCTTCTAGAGTTTGTAACTGACTTGTGGTCCAGTGCTGGGATGATGGGTGTGAGTGCTACACCCAAGCGGGTGTGGCCTACGTACAATATAAGGGACAGAGTCTCCTTATACACTCCTCCTCTTTTGCTCTTGTTGCTTGTGCTGGTTTCTGCTGTCATGAACTGTTGCCCCTGTGCCATGAGCCACCCTGCCTGGGAGCCACCTGAGTATGGACTGAACCCTCCATAAATAGTGAGCTAAATAAACCTTTCCTTCCTTCATTTTGGATGTCAGGTATTTTGTCCCAGCAATGAGAGAAAAGTAACCAAGATACTAGCCATGGCCAAATTCCCTATTTCTCTTTTATTTTTTTTGGTACTGGGGATTGAACTCACGGCCTTGTGCTTACCAGGCAAGCACTTAAGCCACTGAGCTAAATCCCCAGCCCCCTATTTCTCTTTTTAATTATTAGTTTTTGTTCATGTATTTTGAATTGTTTGAGGCACATAGCGATTTGATTTCTTTCTTAGGAGTTGAGGCAGTGATTCTCTTTATCTCTATGATTATTTGTGTTGACATGGCCACCCCAGACTGCTTAGGCCTGCTGCTCGTATGGCTCCCAGGTTTGTAGTTTTTCCACTGAAAACAGTAGAATCTTGCCTTTTTTTTTTTTTTTTGCCTTTTTGAGACAGGGTCTTGCTATGCAGTTCAGGCTGGCCTTGAGCCCACTTTGTAGCCCAGGCTGGTCTCAAACTCGCAATGATCCTCCTGCCTCAGCCTCCTGAGTGCTGGGATTACAGGTGTGAGCCACCACACCGGGCTGAATCTTGCCATTCTGTGTGTTAATTTGGTATACATAATGCATTTTTAATATAATGACTAATTGGTAGGATTTAGGTTTATTTTTCTATTTTGTTTCTTCTAAAATTTATTTTCCTACTTCCTTTTGGGTTATTTGAAGTACTTTGCATTCCATTCTAGTGTTTCTGTTAGAGTTTTATGTTAATGTCTTTGTATTATTTTTGTAGTGCTTTCTTTAGGAATTACAGTATAAATGCTTGCTTTTAAGTCTTTGATATTATAGCACTTCATAGAAGATGAAGGAACCTGCTGGGGGTTTAGCTCAGTGGCGTAAGTGCCTGCCTTGCAAGCGTGTGGTTGTGAGTTTGATCCCTGGTACCGATAAAAAAAAAGAAGATGAAGGAACTCATCCACTTCATGGGTCCACTTGTTATATTGTGTGTACTGCATCTACATATAATAAAACTCCTACTCTTTTGCTCTTGTTGCTTGTGCTGGTTTCTGCTGTCATGAACTGTTGCCCCTGTGCCATGAGCCACCTTGCCTGGGAGCCAGCTGAGTATGGACTGAACCCTCCATAAACAGTAAGCTGCTGTCACGAACAGGTTTTTGTTTTATTTCTTTTATACAGGTTCTTGCTTCATTGTGCAGGCTGGTCTCTAACTCACCATCTTCCTGCCTCAGCCTCCAGGCATATCTCTATAATTTTTGCTTTACAATAAAAAGTATACGTATTTTAAAGAGATTAAGAGGAAAGTGACCTTTTACATTTACTCTTATTTATCATTTCTGATGATCTTTATTCTATCCTGATGATCAGATTTCCACCTGGAATCATTTTCAGCCTGAACAACTTCCTTTAGTACTTAGGGTACAAGCTGCTGCTGCTGAGTTCCATTTTCCATGAATTCTGTTTTCTACACTCATTCTTTTTTTTTTTTTTTAATTACCCTCATTCTTGAAGGACAAGTTGACATTCTACAAATTGTCTGACAGGCTTTCTTCTAATACTTTAAAAAATCTGTCCCACTGTCTTCTGGTTTCCATGTTTTCTGGTGAGAAGTCAGCAGTTTTGACTCACTGTCTCTTACATGCAATGTGCTTGCTCCACCCCATAGCGATTTTTTAAGATTTTCCTTTTAATATTTGCTTTCCAGCAACTTGACTACAATGCATCTACACATGGTTTTGGGTTTATCCTAGTATATGATCATGGGACTTCTTAAATATGTAATGTTTATGTCTTTCACCAAATACAGAAAATTTCAGCCATTACTTTTTCTTACCTCCTTCTTTTGCTTCTCCTCTTTCTCATTCTCTTTTTATGGTACTGAGATTAAACCTGGAGCCTTTGCACTGAGCCAATTCCCCAGCACATTTTACCTCAGTTTTTTTTTTTAAATCAGTATTAGGGACCGAACTCACAACCATGTGCTTGCAAGGCAGGTGCTTATGCCACTGAGCTACATCCCGAGCCTCCCAGCACATTTTAAAAAATTGAGACAGAGTCTCACTAAGATGCCCAGGCTAGGCATGAATTTGCAATCCTGCTGCTTCAGCCTGCTGAACAGCTGGGATTACAAGAATGACCAATCACCGTTGGCCTGTCCTCTTATTTCAGTGTGCACATGTAGACACCATGGTGTTGTCTCGCAGGCCCCTGAGCCTTTTCTCCACGCCCTTTTCTTTTTCAGACTGGATCAAGATCTGCTGATTCACAGAGACACTCACTGACTTTTCCCTCTGTCATCTTCACTCCTGCTATTCCCAGTTAACTTTAAGGTATTTTAGCTCTTGGTCCCAAAATTTTCATTTAAAAATATAATTTATCTGTTTATTTTTAAATCTTTTCACTTGTGAAAGGCAAGTTTTCCCTTTGTATCAGTGATTACGGTTTTAACTTGCTTTAAAAATTTTAATTCCATAGCTGGGTCCTATCAGGGTCAATTTCCATGCCTTTTTTTTTTTTTTTAATAGAATGGATGCTATTCCTTTTAGATTACTTTTGGGCTGTATCCGGCCCCTGACAGTTGGTAATAAGTTTGAAGTGCTGATTGTGGTGGCGAGCAGTTTGCTGGGGGGACTCGTAACAGCAACCCTATGCACGGCAGCTGCGATCTTATTTCAGCTGTTTTCCTTGTAGGCTGCTTGGACTCTGCCTCACCCACGTGGTTTGGAAGTCAGCTGCAGATTTGGGCAGTTATGTGTTGCTTGGATCTGTCCCTCTCTAGGTCTCTCCTTTCTGCGGGCATCTCTTGCTTTTCAGAGCTTGTCAGAGTCCAATTCTGTCTTCCATATCCTCAGACAAGAAAGACTTGAGGTTTTTATTGGAATCTGATTGGCCCAGCATGGCCTGGACCCCGGCCTGGCCTTGGGCTGGCAGCTGCCAACACACACAACAGTGCTCACCCGTTCCCAGGTGAGGACTCCTCTCTGGGGTGTGCCCATGCTCACCCACCGCTGACTAAAGGCAGGGGCTGGCTTGTATTCTGCCTGGAGTTCAAGGTGGGGAGGGCTTGTTCCATCTTTACGGAAATTAGAAGCCCAGCTTCTGTGAATGACAATGACAAGACAAGCTGGAATTTAAAACTTCATTTTGGGGCCAAGTGTGGTGGCACATGCCTGTCATCTCAGCATTTGGGAGGCTGAGGCAGGACTGCCAAGAGTTCAAGGCCAGCCCAGGGCTAAATAATTCAAGACCAGCCTGAACTGCAAAGCTAGACCCTGACTCTCAAAATATTTTGTATTGAATATACATATTCTATTTCAGTGATTATATATATATATAATTTTTTTTCTTTCAAAATCAGCGCTTGTTTACCTCAGTGTATTTATTTATTTGGTCTTTTTGAGACAGGGTCTTGTTGTGCAGTTCAGACTAGCCTTGAGCTCATTTTGTAACCCAGGCTGGTCTTGAATTTGCAACCATCCTCCTGCCTCAGCCTCTGCCCACTGGGATTATAGCTGTGCACCACCACACCCAGCTAGTGTATTTATTTTTCTAAATCATGTTTTAGTTTTTGACTGTAGGCCTTGCATTTTTTATTTTCATATTGATGCATTTGGTTCAATATGAATCAAATTTAGTTTAAGTTTAAAATTGTGTGTATATAAGTTAAACAGAGTAAGCCATTTATTAAAGCAATGCATGGTAAACTATCTGATCTAATGTTACACGTAAACATTTTCCCTGTATTAATATTTTGCCTCTAACACACAACATAATCTTTCCTGAGCTAGGAAATGTCCTTTAATACAAAATGATTTAACAGTGAGATGAATGCCAACTGGTCTTTTTTTGATGAGACAGATAGAGAATAACATCACAGACAGCCTGAAAGTTAAATTTTATTTACCCTATTCACTGGTCCAAATTAAAATTCTTGATACAGGCAATAAAGATGTCAAGGAATCTCTCCTCTTCTTGCCAAAAATAAAAATCAGGACCAAAATGAGGATGAGCTGGGTTTTAAACTGTACTTTATTTGTTACTGTAACACTTATCTGATCAACCCTACGCATGCAAAAAGTTCTGTGGAGCTGGGCACAGTGGTGCACACCTGTCATTCCAGTACTCAAGAGGCTGAGGCAGGAGGACTACCATGAGTGAGGCCAGCATGAACTACACAGCAGGACCATGTCTCAAAAACCAACAAACAACCCATCCAAAAAACATCTGTGTCAATGGAACTTGCTCTATAGCCTTTTGTACAGTGATAGGTAAATTATAAAGGTCATTTGTGCGTTTCTCCTTTTTTACAGTTTCTTTTCTAAGGAAAGACTATCTTTAATAATTTACCTTCCTAACTGTAGAGAATTCCTGAAAATAAGTTGACAAAATGCTAAGCCATGCCTCTGACCTGTCCCTACGGCCCACAGATCCACGGTTTTCTATGAAAAAGTGGTCCCCTGGAGTCAGAGCCTTTGCCAGGCGCTTGGCAGCAAGATCATCCAGGGCTATGAGCAGCTGCACTAAGAAAAAGAAAGCCTTTGCCAAGGCCCCGGACCACCCAGCCCTGCAGGCCGAGGGTGGTGACCAGCGAGTGCTCTGCCTCGCCCGCCTGCAAGGCCTGCAGCAGCCAGGCCTGCAAGGCATGACTGCCTTCTCCCCAGACTACACCACAGTCTCCCTGTTGGTTTTCAGCTTGACCTCTAAGACAGGCATCCACACTTGGGCCCCACAGACGGTGCCCACGGAGCACTCCATGTCCCAGCTCCAAAGGGCCACAGTGTTCCATTCCTTCAGCAAGGTGAGCTGCTATGGTGACTCCCTAGGCCGCCCAGCTGGCCACAACCACAGGTTTTTCATATTTCTTTTTGATACTGGGATTTGAACTCAGGACCTTGCACTTGCCAGGCAGGCGCTTGTGCTGCCAAGCTATATCCCCAGCCTGGCTTTTGACACTCTTGTAAAGTTTTATTTTAAGCCAGGTGTGGTGGTGTATGCCTGTAATCCCAGCACTCTGGAGGGCTGAGGTCTGAAGATTGCATATTTGAGCCCAGTCTAGGCAACCTGGTGAGTCCCAGTGTCAACATTTAAAAATAAGTAAATAAGGATGGGGAAGCAATTCAGTGTGGAGGCCTTGAGTTCAATCCCTAATACCAGGGGAAAAAGAGGTTTCACGTTTTTTTCTACACATTTTTGTTGACATTGGTGGTCTGCATCTAACAGCTTTATAAATCTTATCCTAACAGCTAAAACTAAAATAACCTCACCAATGACAAGACCTGTGGCTTTCAGCAACTTACAAAGCACCTGCAGTGAAAATGTTTTCAGCATGGTGGAAGTGCTGGTAGGTTTATAAAAAACACGAGACAATTAACTTACAAAGAGGAAAGATTTATTGTCTCACAGATTTACAAGGTTTAGTCCATGGCTGGTGGCCCTGTGGAGAGGCAGCGCACCCTGGAGAAGCACATGGGAAAGTGTGCCCTCCAAGGGGTCTGTAGGACCCCGGTCTTTTGCCCTCATTTGCTCCCTGGCCACGAGGGGCAGTTTTGCTTGAAGTGATGCTACTGCCAAGGGCCGCCAAGGGCCGCCCACGGCTGCCAGCTGAGGCAGCAAAGAAGGACCTGCCTCTACAGTGTCTATGCTGCCCACACCTTGGTTCCAGACTGCTGGGACCGTAAGAGAATACATGACTGCTGTTTTTAGAATATATGTTTATGACAATTGGTTATGGTGGCCTTAAGAAATGTGTGCATGTCCCATCTACAAAGCAGCTGTGTGCTCAGGAGCTGGAAGCATGCAGATCCATTCTGACCATGTGCACAGCTGAGGAAGGCTGCCAGTGGCTGGTGAGGTCACCTAGGAAATGGGGCTCTGGTACCTACAGGAGGCCCCAGGAGCCATGTGGCTGTCCTTGTCTCTTCTTCTGTCTTTTGGAGAAGGATTTTCTGCAGACAGCATAGACGACAAAATTAACCTTGCATATAGTTCACAGCTAGTGCAACATGGGTATCACTGACTTTCAGTCGTTTATTTATTTTTGTTCGAGACAGTCTTGTTGTCATTCAGGCTGGCTTTGAACTCACTCTGTGGCTCAGGGCTCCAATTTGCAGCAATCCCTCTGCCTCAGCTCTGAGAACTAGGATTACAGGTGTGCACCACCATGCCTGGCATTTCAGTGTTTCTTTTTAAATTTTTATTTATTTAGGACATGGTCTGTGTAGTTCAGGCTGGCCTCAGCTCATTTATATAACCTAGGCTGGCCTTGAGCTCATGAGGATCCTCCTGCCTCAGTGTCTTGGGTGCTGGGACTATAGGTGTGCACCACCGATCCTGGCAGTTGTTTATATCTAAGTGAGTATGTCTGATGCTCTACTTGTATGGGAAAAGATAATACACTGCTTGATAAATTTAAAAGGCCCACAGAGCTGCTAGCCTAGCATAACCTGGTTCTCTGCCACCGCCCTGCTTATCTGCAGCATGGGACAGCAAGGACATTCTGTTTGGGTTTGGCACTGTTAACTAATCACAGATTCCTTAATGTTTAATCATGGCGTGTATAATTTACATTTATTTCCCTTTTTATGCTAATTCTTATTTTACATCAAACCACAAGTCCTAACTCCTTGCAGCAACATGTAGAACCGTGGGCGATACTATTTTACTTTCTTGTTTTGAGGTGTTAAATCTGAGCTGTACAGCATTCCCTGGTTGATAGAGCTATTTAAGGAAAACTGTCCGAGTCCCTGGGTGACAGGCTTAGATTGTCCACTGTTTTTCCCCTATGCAGCTGGAGGGGAACCAGCTCCATAACCCACTACTTGTAACTGAGCGGCCTCTACTGTGGCTGTCACAGTTCCAACGTCCACTGCTGCAGAAAACTGCCCTGAGAGGCATGTTGGGATATGTAGGCACAGCCCCATGCTTCCTCCAGTGGGTGGGATGTGGGAGCTCCACAGGGTGCTGGGGGTGAGGTCAGCAGATGCTGGGTGTAGACAGGCACCACACGGCCTGTTCTCCACAGGCTTGGGGCCATGCGGCTGTGGAAACCTTACTAAAGATTTCAGTAGTATGGAGGCAGATACAGAGCGCAGTGTAAGCATGGAAACCTCCAAAGTTATACACACCTTTAGGGCTGGAGGCCTTGAAATCTGGGTCTCACTCACTGGGCACCCTACGTTCTGCCCTGACTTCCATCTGAGGGTTTGGAGGTACAGACTGTGCTATATACCAGTTACTTCTCACTACACACGGTGCACAAGGGACTGATTATGGGCTGCTGATGCTCTGACCTACTTTAAAAAATTCCTAATTACGTAGCTATTAACATTTAAACGTTCTGAAACCGAGCTGGAGGTATAGCTCAGCAACGAAGTGCTTGCCTAATGTGCCTCGGGCCCTGGATTCAATCCCCAGCAATGAACAAAAATATTCTGGAATTTTTTACCTCTACCTCCACATCTCTGCTCTTGTTGGAAAACTCAGGCCATGCCCTCGCTCTCAGGAACTAGAGGTCCTCTCCCGGCAGGGTTCAACTTTTCAGCCGGGCAGGGGTGCAGCTAATGCTCATGTACACACAAAATTCCTGTAGTCTGGTACAGAATCTGTTCCAAACATATTTTGTCCTTGAGACAAACGCCTTTCTTAGGGTCCAATTTGCGCTACTATCAGGCACACCCTGGTCAGGAGAGCACACCTAAGGGTGTCCTTTGGTTATCAAGTCAACCAGCTTGAAGGGCTGGAGAATCACCCATAGGGTCCAACAACACACACACTGTTTCGGGGCTGGGGTCATCCCTTTCAGGATGGTGATACAAAAAGTCACCTTGTGAACACACACTCACTGCGCTGGGCCTGTGTTCACGGCGGTGGCTATTCCCGTCCTGGGCAGAGAGGTCTCTGGCCAGGAGCATTGTCACTTTTGAGAACCGTTTCTGGCCTTTTCAAACAAAACAAAACAAAACAAAACAAAACAAAACAAAACAAAACAAAACAAAACAAAACGGAAAAGAAAACTGCCAGCGTCCAACACCACCACCTTTCGGCTAAAGCACCACGATTCAGAGAGAAACAGAACATTACTCCACCTATTTCTAGAAAGAAGGTCCCCGTGAACCTTAGCTAATTCACGACCCCCTCCTCCCACCAAGACAACAGAAAACTGCTTCCGGGTGTGGCGGCCTCGTTCCCGGGCACGATCGCGCGCCCGGTGAGCACGGCCCTTACCCACGGTGGTAAGTCGAGGCGCTGACGGTCGTCCTGGCGGCGTTCTCTGCGCGCCGCGCGGCGGGAGGCCGGCGCGGAGGTGACCCCGGGGCGGGCCCGGCGTGCGCACCGCTCGCGGAGGCCACATCTGCCCGCCCCCTGAGCCCAGTCCGGGTCCCGCTGGCGGCCCCGCGGGGACCCGGTACGCGCGGCCCCCGCCGAAGGACCGACCCCCGCCCGCGCTCCAGGCGCGTCCTTCGTCGCGGCGCGCTGCCACCCACTGCCCAAATCGCACCGCCCGCTCCCGCCCGACCTGGCCGCAGCCATTTTGGACCGAAGGAGACAAAGAACGAGCTCCGTCTCCGTCAGCGGCTGGCCTCCTCAGCCCCGAGCGCCGCCGCCGCCCCCGACCCCGGGAGCCGCCCCCGCCCCCGCGCGCGGCCCCCACCCGCACCTACCACCCCTCTCCCCGGCCCCGGCGCTCGCCCGCCCGCGCCCCGGCCTCTGGCGCTCGCAGCCATTGGTCGCACCTTTTAAGTGTGCATCGCAGCCAATCAGTAGCCGCCGAGGCACGGGCGGGGGCGGTGCGCGCTGCCGCGCTTGCGCACAAGGTCGCCCCTCCCCCGCCCCGCGCGACGCGCCCCCGCCTGCCCCGCGCCCCGCCCCCCTCCCGCCCCGCGCCCCGCTGGAACCTCCTCCTGCCCAGGCGCGCTCGGCCGAGCGGCGGCGGCGGCGGCGGCGAGGAGGAAAGATGGCGGCGGGCTCGGATCTGCTGGACGAGGTCTTCTTCAACAGCGAGGTGGACGAGAAAGTGGTGAGCGACCTGGTGGGCTCGCTCGAGTCGCAGCTGGCGGCCAGCGCGGCCCACCACCACCACCTCGCGCCGCGCGCGCCCGAGCTGCGGGCCGCGGCCGCCGGCGCGCTCGGGAACCATGTTGTGAGCGGCAGCCCGGCCGGAGCCGCGGGCGCAGGGCCGGCCGCCCCCGCCGAGGGCGCGCCCGCAGCGGCGCCGGAGCCGCCCCCCGCAGGTAGAGCGCGGCCGGCGGGCGGGGGGCCGCGGCGCACGGGCCCCGGCTCACCGCGCCGCCCGCTTGTCCCCGCAGGGCCCGCGCCGGCGCCCGCCAAGCTGAGGCCGCCGCCCGAGGCCAGCGCGGGGCCCTGCCCGGCCGCCGCCGCCGCCGTCGCCGTCGTCGCCGCGGGGCCAGAGCCCGCCGCCGCCCCGCCCGCCGGCCCCGGCCCCGGCCCCGGCGCCGCCAAGCCCGGCCCGCCCGGCCCGCCCGGCCCCGGCGCCGCGCAAACTTTGAATGGGAGCGCCGCGCCGCCCACCGCGCCGCACGCCGCACCTGCTGTCAGCCCGGTCAACAACGGGCCCGCGCCGCCGCCAGCCGCCGGCTCCGTCATCCAGGCGGCCCCCGCGCCCGCGCCCGCCGCGCCCTCGCCGCCCGCCGCGCCCGCGCCCGCCGCGCCCCCGCCGCCCGCGCCCCCCGCGCCCGCCGCGCCCGCCCGGCCGCCTGGCCTCCCCGCCGCGCCCGCGCCCCCCGCGCCCGCCGCCAACGCCGCTGCCGCCGCCGCCGCCGCTCAGAACGGGGCCGGGGCCGCTCCCGCCCCCGTCTCCGCCCCGGCCGCCGGGGGCGCCACGGGGCTCAGCGGCCAGCCGGGGCCGGGCGCGCCGGCGCAGGGAGCCAAGGCCGAGCCGCCCAAGACAGCGGGGCCAGCGGCGGCCAGCGCGGCGGGCACGGCGGCCGGCGTGCTGCTGGGGCCCGCGATGCCGGGGGCGCTGCCGGGCCCGGCTGGCGTCCCTCCGCCCGCCCCCGGCACCCCCGCCGGGCTGCCCAAAGGCGCGGCGGGCCCAGCGACTCCCAGCCTGCCCAGGACGCCTACGGCCACCACCGGCGGGATCCGGGCCACCCTGACGCCCACCGTGCTAGCCCCCCGCCTGCCGCAGCCGCCGCAGAACCCGACCAACATCCAGAACTTCCAGCTGCCCCCAGGTGAGTGGACGCGGGGCGGGCCGGGAGGGCGGATCCGAATGGCCGACACCGTTCCAGGAAGTTCTGGGCTGTGTTCTGGGGCCGTGCCCGGGCCGCCTGCCTCGCAGGGCCCGCAGCTGCGGCAGCAGGCCTAGGGGCAGCCTGTGCCCAGGTGCTGGGTGTCCTGTGAGCCAGGGAACAGTTGGCTGCCTGGCCGCTCGCGTCTGCAGTGTTGCTTTTGCAGGGGTTCTTGGACGGATCCCCTGTGCTGCTGTCCCTGCGTAGCTCGCGAGGAGGACCCTGCTGCACCGTGTGTGGCCACCGGCTTGTTCGCAGAGCCTTCCTTGTTGGGAGTTTATGCAGGGTTTCCCTTTGATGTGGTTGGTGTCCTCTTAGGGGTGCGTGACCTCCCCTCCCCCCCACGCAGGTGAGGGCTGGGAAGGGTGACTCCACACACCCAGGCCGAGGAAGTCAGGGTGGAAGGCTTGGGCTTCCCTGATGTCATCAGGGAGGCAGAGGAGGGGCCGGTGCTTCGGAGCAGTTTCAGCTCCTGTTGATGCTTGAAGTGATGTCTGGTACTTCTGTTGCTGCCATCCCTGGAGATCAGTGGGATGGTTCTGGGGCACAGGTCTTAGGGTGCAGGGGGTGACAGTGATGTGGAGCCCATACACGTGCACTAGATATTTGGCTCAGAAGGTGCTTTGGCCTTTGCCATTCCCATGCTCTCCTCTGACCCTGTGATTCTTTAGGGCCCCTTGTTTGACGGGCGATTCCTTGCCCAGCACTGCATGCCAGGCTGCTTTGTGTGGGAGCCCTCAGCCAGAGGAGCGTTTCCTCTGAACCCAGAGCTGGAGCGCTGAGCTTTTCTGAGTGCTCTTCTCGTGGTATGTAATGACATGTGCAGTGGTTGTAGCAGCGCCACGGTGGTGGCAGCCGTAGTAGAGAAGTGAGGAAAACATTGCTACTGCCAGTGTCCCTCCTGCTTCCTGTAAAGAGCCATGGGTCACTTTGAAAGAGCTGCAGCATCTTAGCCAGAAAGGATTTCCTGTTGAAGCTGGTGAGGTTTAGGGCTTCAGGTCAAATACCCAGTGGGGTCTGATTCATGGAGCAAGAGAAGGGAGACTTGGGAGCAGACTGAGTGGCCGTGGAGTGACAGTGGGGGACTGCCGTGTTGTGAGGAGCAGAGAGGATGGGAAAGAACCACCCCTGGAGTTGCTGCCGTGCCCCTAGCCACACATTTGGGGAGTGCTGGAGAAATTACAAGTGTTTGATTGAAGGTTGTGTTTTGCTCATTATGTGTATTTTGACCTTTTGGTGGAAATTGTGACTGGTGTTTGGTTATTTTTAAAAAGGCACTGATAATTGTAGTGTGTTAAGTGCAATGTTAGCTACTGTGTGTCTACTTATAAAATCCCCTTCCCGGGGGTCTTGCTGTGTCAGCAAGGAACTGTCCCCAAGCTGTCCTTTCACCATGGAAGCTGGCGTGGCTGGGTGGCCTTGGATCCTCTCAGCAGTGATGTGACCATAGTGATCAGGGCTTGGCCCGGTTCCTTTGCTCTAAGCATCTTACAGGTAAAGCTCATCCTTTCTCTCCCTGGTGGAAGGAAGATGTGATTTGAAAAGGGCATCTGGGCCATCTCTGTGTTGAGCTGTCCTGAGGCTCACTTCTGCAGTCTGCTGTAAGGTCAGCTTTAGGGTTGGTTGTATTTGGCCAGGAGTCAGCCAAACACAACCCTGTAGCCCTGCAGTCCCCATGCACGTGGCAGCAGATAGAGACTGGCTTCTGTTGCATTTGGGCAGTAAATGCTGAGAGCAGTGCTTTAAAGTAGCCACGTGATTTGTAAAAAATAAAAAGGATTAGATCCATCTCTCTATACTCCCCTTAGATGGTTTAAGTATGCTGATTAAGTTATTTTGTTTTAATCGCAGCCAGAACTAAACAAGAATAGAAAAGTCGGACAGTAATAGGTTACAGATATCCTAAGTATATTTTATAATTGACTGATCAGAGAATGTTAAATTCTAATTGATTAGAAAATGTTAAATTCTTCAATGATGTTTCTTCTTCATTGGTACTTTTAATGATAAAAGATGTGTAGGAGAAAGATGGAAGTAAGTTAACAAAACTCTTGCTTGGCTAATGACTCCCTGTTATAACTTAGTGATACAAATTGAGGCAACCAGAGGGATCATTGGGGGAGGGCAGGGTTTCAAAGCTTTAAGTAGGTGTCAAGTGGAGTAGCAGATTGTTGACAGTTGAGTGTGAAAGGGTGCTGTGCCCCTCCCAGGGTCCTCCTCCAGTAGAGGTCACAGTGTGACAGGGGTAGTCCCTGCTGAGGTTTCACCCTGAGTTCCTGGAGGTCAAATCGCAGGCCTTGAGTAAGTTTTATCCTCTTGGTTTATCAGGAGAGTCCAACCCCTCCCCCACAGTGGGGATTGAACCTGGGGCTGCCGTTTGTTTAGTTTTGTTTTGTTTTGGGGCTAAATTACCTAGGCTGGTCTCGAGTTTGCTATTCTCTCAGTCTCCGCTGCTGCTGGGATTACAGGCTTGCACCATTATGCCCAACTTACAGTGAACTTTTAATAAGTATGTTGAATTTGACTTTAGCAAACTCAAGTCTTGGTATTTGTCAGAACAGTTTTGCAAAGAGACGTTTATGTTACTGCAGTTGTAATTTGCTTGTTTGTAGGTGCAAGAGTGTAAATTTTATCCACAGTGAAGATAACAAGAAAATAAGATGTAAAAGCTTTTTAGAGATGCTGTCACAGCCAACGGTTGTCTCAGAACCCTGGAAAGCAGACTTGTTGCACACACCTTAGGGTGGTCATTAGGGCAGAGTTGAATGGTATTACCTTTGAAGGAAGGAAAAAGTGATATGACACTCAAATTAGCGTATGGGTACATGATTCTGAAAGATCTGTTTGAGTAGGTGCTATGTTGAAGAGCCTCATTTTGGCTGTTTTTTGGTGTGTAAATTAGCATTTTCTTTAATGTGCCTCTGTTTGTCCTGTCATCCTTCAGAATTTGCTCTTTCGTTGCCCTGGGACTTGGCCAAAGCCAAAGGTCCCCATTCCAGGACAGAAAGCCGTGCCCTCCTGGTCGGTCTAGGTGGGTTGGCCCTGGAAATTGCATATGCTGCTTTGAAGATGCCGCTTGTGAGGCTGTGCTGTGGATAAGGACCTGTGTCTGGCGCTAGTTTCCACCCGTGGTGGAGCGCGTTAGCTGTTGATGGGGAAAGGGAAGGTAAAGTTACTGATGCACCTGTTTGGCCAGGTTGAGTTCGTGAGGCTTTGTCCCCAGGCTGGGCCACAAAGGTTGTAGGACCACTTCTAAAGTGACGGGAACTGGGATGCCTGGGGCCAGCTTTGGCAGCAGATCTGTTTGGCACAAGGGATGTTCTTAGAAGTTTACATTTTGTTATTTCAGGACACAGTTACTCTTTGACCGGGGATTGGGCAGTTTTCTGGCTATAACGTTGGGGTTGACTTCTTCGTGAAGAATGTGGACTTCCGTCAGGGTGAGCCATGTGTACAGCTGTCAAGTAGCATTTATTGTTTCACTTGTCCAGTTACTTACATTTTCAGTTTCAAGCATGATGCTACTGTGCAAATAGCAAAACCTTTTAAGAGGGCTTTACTCAAGTCGTGTCTGCCTCAGAGCAGATGAAGAGCTTGGTGCATGGGCTGAGAATGTTGCTGAAGTTGTCTAAGGTGGGCCACGCACCCAGTAGGGCCTTGCTTTAGGACAGCTGCTTTAACCCATTTCTCTTCTTAATGCATACAAGTCCCAGTGACATTTGAAAAGAACCAAGAGAAGTAACTTCTGGGGAGCCATAAAGGACCAGGCTGCTCTGCCTGGTATAGAACAGAGGTCACTGCTCTGGGCTTCCCCACTGCACCTCTGGCATTGGAAGAAGGCCTGGGAGGGCGGGTGTGCTCCTCCGTGCCTCCTCGGTGATGAGGTTGCATGGACAGTGCGTGCATCTGCTGTCCCTGGGAGCCAGCGAGCTTCTCACTTTAGATGCAGCAGAAGAGGGGCCTGTGGGCACCTGTCCTGCCTGCTTACTGTGTCCCTGCTCTGCCATGGCGGAGAAGTATCTGGGCTTGGTTTATTGGATGGTCTGGAAGAAAGCTGTTCAGGAACGGGGGCTCCTGGCTTTGTGGTGGTCATTGAGCCTGAGCACCCCTGTGAGAGCTGAGCAGCCCCTGTTCGGAGGGCCACTGCCCCCTTGTTGTCCGTGCAGGCCTCCCAGGAGTAGGTGCTGTTGGATCGGAATGGTACCAGGTTCTTTCTGCCATTGCCTTGGAAATGGAGCAGGATGTGGAGCCTGCATCTGCATCTTTGAAGTAAAAATAAGGTCAAAGTACTTGGTCCCTGATGTTTATTAGGCCCATTTCAGTGTACATACATAAGGTTTCTTCCCTGTAAGTGATAAATTTGAAGAAAACTTTCTTAAATATTCGGTTGTATGTGAGTTGATCAAAACATGAATGTAGTTTGCATTACCATCAGAAACACTTTTACTTTTCTTTATGTGGCTGATAAGCCGCAGCCTCTGATTTCCTAACTTTCACAGTTGTCAGTTGTCCTCTGGGGCTCTTGTCTTAGGGAGTGGTCAGCAGCCTTTTACTTAGGCTGTTGGTAGTAATAAAACAGTTAAGTTAAAAAAAATAGGAGAGTGTTTTACTGGGGACTGTATCTTCAAAACTCCCTGCTCTTGTCCTGCTTGAAGTATATCGGGTGTAATAAAGTCACATTGGCACACTGAGGACTTTCTGTGGTAGGGCCTTGAGAGCTTTGAATTAACATTTTTGATTTTTTTGTATTTTTTGGATTTTTGTAGCAAGGAATTAAAACTTAAAAAAAAAGATAAAGCTGTCTACAGTTAGGCCCCCTATTCCACTTTGAAAAAGTGACAGCACAGTTCATCCCCAAACTGGTCTTGGGCTTTTCCAGCTCAGGCACTGTGGGCCTGGCCGCTGTGTGCAAAGGGACAGAGGTGTGGAAGGTTTCCTTGCTGCTCGAGAAAGTGGGCCTTGTCTGGGGGGGGGGGTGTCTCTTGAGGCCAGGAGGAGCTGACCGAGAACACAGGGCTCCCTGCAGTCCTGTGAATCTGCATCTGACTTTCGTTTATCATTCTTGAGAGTTTCACCGGCCATTTCTGTGTCTCCTGTGGGTGTCATAGGACAGTGTGCCCTGAGGAGTATATACTTGTTCCTTTGGTCCCCAAACTTTGTGAGAAGAATGTGACCTGTGGGTGGTGCAGGGAAATTTTGGGTTTTGGGGAGACTGCTTCTGGATGTGTCTACTCTAGAGGTTGGGAAATTTGTGGCTGTCAGACTGGATGTGAGATTTTATTATTATTATTATTTTTTTAATTGGTACCGGGGTTTGAACTCATGACCACGCACTTGCAAGGCAGACACTTAGGCCACTGAGCTAAATCCCCAGCCCCTGGATGTGAGATTTTAGGAGGGGGCTCATTTGTGAGAAAGTTCTGTAGCAACAGATGGATTTGTTTTGGGGCCTGAAGTCTGACTGGACATGGAGTGGGCAGTTCAGAACACAAGGATCCAGGAGACTGAGCCATCCCTCTGGGGCTGCTGTGACTGGCACACCCTCAGAGGCTTTGGGGGTCTGTTGGTCTGATTTAGAGTGCTTAGGAAGAAGGGCTGGAGGGTGGTGGGGTGGTTGGGTCACAGTGGGTGCCAAGGGAAAGGAGAGAGAACCTTCTCTCTTAATTTTCTGCTAACATCCATGGACACTGGCCCAGGAACAGTTTTTAAGAGATTGTACGTCCTTTGGATCTTTCATCGGGAGCTCGGTCTTCGTGGTTACGCCGTGATCCACACACAGATGGTGTGACAAGCAGTGTGGCATCCTGAAATGAGCCTGCCTTGAGGCGAGGTTGAGCTTTTAAAAATGCTGCAAAACGCCAGCATTTGAAGTGTGAGTTAGGACAGTTAATTTGAAGAGTGAAGAAAGAGCATTCCTTTCTGATTTTTTTCTGTAACTTTTAATAAAATTATCAGTTGGAAATTACTTCTTTTCCAACCTGTTCTGTTTATAGGTTTAGTTTATATTTATTACAAGAAGTTTAGAAAGTAAAGAGGATCATGAAGAAGAAAATGAAGTCCCCTGTAAGCTCACCTTGCCCCCCTTACCTTTGAGGACGTACCACTTCAGCCTGTGTCTGATGCCAATGTGCCTCTGAGTTTTATGAGATTAGCAGTATCCCGTGAGTCACTGGGTCTGCGACTGGCCTGGGGTTGCCTCTGTGTTGTGTGCTTGCCACGCTCCTCCGTGGTCTGTGCGCCTGGTTTGCTGCCTGGCACCCTGAGCTCTGGGAGTGCTGTGCAGAAGTCCCCTGGTGGTCATAAGTGGCCCACCCTGAGGTGACCATCTTCATGCCCAGCACCTTGGACCTCATGGGCAGAACATTTTCAAGGCTTTGATAGAAAGCTCCTTTCAGAAGGCTGGGCCAGTTTAAACTTTTAAACTATTGCTAAAAAAAAAAAAAAAAAAAAAATCAAAAAGCAAAACAAAACACAAACCATTGCCAAAATAATGACCTTTTAGAAATTGATACTATTTCATAGGAAGAAAGTTGTGTTTCATTTGAAGTTTCATTTCTTTGAACAGAATCTGAGCATGGGCAGCACGATGTTGGTCCTTTAGCCTTGGCCAGACATGTCTGTGGCCCACTGGATCAGTGTTTATAAGGACATGTATTGGCAAGTGAGTGTGGCCGAGTGGATGCCAGGGATCCAGCCTTGAGGCTCTAGGAGTTGCAGACATCCTGCTTGTTTGCTATGTTCTTTCGGGGGGCCAGGCAGTTAACAAGGCAGTGCCAGCAGGGATCTCTGATTCTGTTGAGTGCCCATGGCCAAGGAGGCACTGCTGGGCAGGATAGTCAGGTTTCTTTGGAGAGAGGGTCTCACTATGTAGTTCAGGTTGGCCTCACACTCAGCCTCCCAGGTGCTAGAATAACAGGCGTGTGCCTTTTTGAGGGGCTTGAGTAAAGAGAAGTGAGATATCCACAGGTTGTGTGGGCCTTGTGTTCAGGCCAAGGACAGGGCAGATCTGAGGATTCCATGGCGAGATTGGGAGGGAGTCTTGGGCAGGCCTGTGCTGAGAGGCTTGTGAGAGGAGCAGCGTAGAAGGCAGGGGAGCAGCAGGCAGGGGAGGCCAGGGCTTGGGGTGGCGTGTGATGCGGATACACACAGGGCTTGCTGGTGCATTGGAGGCTGGGGGTGGGTGGGGGTCAGTATGTGGGAGTTAGGGTATTTGATGGCCTCAGGGTCTTGGCTGGGAGAGCCCTAGGAAGCCACCTCCTGGGTGTGCTCTGTGGATGCAGAGGCTGGCCTGGTGCTGGGGTGGGGTGGGATGCCGTGAGGCTGGGAGTGGATCTCAGTGGAGCCCACAGGGTCAGCAGGAGTGAAGAGCCACTGGCTCTTAGGGGAAGGAAAAGTGGGCGCTGTTGCATTAGAATCTAGTGTGGTGTGGTGGCATTTGCTCCCACAGTGCAGTCTGCCTGGTCTCAATGCCTTATTACTCATGAAGCACCTGGGATGAGTGTTACTTCCTTTAACGCGCTGCCCTAGCAGGTGGTCTTAGGCTATGTCGCTGGTGCATTTCTGGGCTCGGCCTTCCTCCTGCGTATTGCTGTGTGCAGACTGGGCATCTGTGGACCTTCTCTGGGGCTAGAAAGTCCAGTAGAGGACGTCTCTGTGTGTGAACGCCCTGAGTACCCAGGTGAATGGATTTTTGAGGACCCTGAGGCTGCTCTGTGGAGGCTGGAGCTTCAGGGGGGCATTCACTCCCTGTATGCAGCTCTTGAGGCCTAGACGTGGCTCACTGAGAGTGAGTACACTGGGCTCCACGCAGGCAGCACGGAGTGGGTGGCGAGGGCCCTCAGTGTTCACACAGGCATCCAAGGAGCGTGCGCGCCTCCACCTGGCCACTGGCCGTGCTTGGGCCAGCAGGATGTGTGTGTTGACCTCTACTGACTGTTGCTGTGTGCTCTGCTCCAGTGCTTGAAGTCTTCCCGCCGTGGCTGTCTCTGGGGCCTTGTCTGCCTGGCCGAGGCCTAGTGCTGGGAGTGCTCATGTTCCCTGCAGCAGGAAGGGCAGTGGCGAATCAAGTATGAGCCTGTATTCCCAGCTGCTTGGGAGACTGAGGCAGGAGGATTGCAAGTTTAAGACCAGCCTGTGTAACTTGGTGAGACCCATCTCAAAATTTTAAAAAAGAGCTGGGAATATAGCTCAGTGGTCGAGTGACCTAGGGTTTGACACTGGCGCCCCCAAAAAAGAAGTTCCTCTTGGTAAAAGGCCCCTACCCAGGAGGGACATAGGTTAGTTTTTCTAGTTTCAGCCAAGACATAGCTGAGGAAACTTGGTAAGTGGCCATATCGAACTGCAAAGAGCCTTGCATTCAGCCTGTGCTGGGAAGAGGGATTTTAGGGGGCAGCTGCAGCCCCTGGCATATGGCCAGTAGGGTTGACCAGTCCGTCAGCAAACATTTATCCAGCATCACCTTGAGATCCGGCTTGTGCCGGGGCTCTCGATGGCAGTGAGGGAGAACCTGCTGATGGGACTGTGCTTGGGGAGCCCCAAGCTGTGTCAGGAGTAGAGCTGGGTGGGGTTCATGGCACAGAATTTCCTTCTCCCTCTTTTGTTCTGACCAGTAGAGTTTTATTTCAGTGTAAAGTTTTAAATATAATCTTGTAAAAACAAATATTTCAAAAGTGCAAAATATTAGAAAGCTAATCAGTGCCATTGCTCTTCCTGTGTGATCCAGCTGCTCCCTTCTCCCGTGAAATTTTCCCAAGTAAGGCACCTTAGCAGTCACATGCAGTTGGTGACACCCTGGTATTTCTGTGTGGCTTCTGACTAATTGGAGAGTCATTTAGATGCTGCTTAGTGATGTCTTTAGCAGTGAAGGAACTTGAAGTTCTAGGGCAGTGGTGGCAACCCTGCGGCATACGTGTCACAGCGGGCTGTTTGTGTCATTGAAAACTCTGAAAGGTTCACCGTCACTGCTCTTGGGAGACACAGAGAAATGCTGGTGGCCACGGAGAGCAGTTGGGAGAGCCTGTCACCTGTGCACTGCCAGGCATAACCTCATCCCCTGCCTCCTGCGCAGTAGCTTGCAGGGTCCTGGCTGGCTCCAGGACGAGTTGTGCTTTATTGTGCTCGGGGAGCCTCTGACAGAAAGGGCTCTATGGTAAGAAGTTTTTAAACTACTGCGGGGTCCTGTCCAAGGCTGCTTCTGGAACTGACTGTGGGGAACCTCCTTCCATTCTTGGGCTGCTCCACTGAGGCTAGTCCGAGGACAGTGTCACCTAGCCCCCTGTAAAGAGGCTGCTGGGCTGTGGGAACCCTAGTCCCAAATCTGGCTACCAGGGGAATCCTGTGTGGCTGGAGCTGCTGCCTGCCTCTACCCCGTGACTTAGGGTGTGCAACCATGAGAAAAGAGGAAAGGATAGCTCCTTTCCTGGGTGAGTGACTTAGGTACATTGAGCAGGCTGTATGCAGACACAGAGGAGTGGGTGCTGTCACATGGACGTGGTGTGGGGGTTGCACGGGTGTACGTGTGGAGGGTTGTGTGGCTGTGTGGCAAGGGTGTATGCGTGGAGTGCTGGTGGATGTCTCCTGTGAGCCATTGCACGCATGGATCCAGAATGGTGGGGGTCGGGTGTGGCCATGGCCATGGTATGGTGGGGATCATGTGGACATGGAGCAGTGGGTGTCTCTGTGAGGCCACAGAGTGGTGGGCATCAGTGTGGTGTAGAGTTGCAGGGCATTGAATGCTGCCTGTGGAAGGGTGGGTCCTGTGTGGTATGGGTTGGTGGGGGTTGTGTAGACGCGGAACAGTAGAGGTCCCTGTAGGGACATCGAGGGATGAAGGCATGGGTATAGATGGTGGGGTGTTTCTGGCAGCAGGACATGGTGTGGTGGCAGTTGTAATGGGTACGTGGACTGGTGGAGGTCACATGTGATGTGGAGCCATGGGGGTGTGTGTGGAGATGGAGCATTGGGTGGGTGTCCTGCATGCACGGAAGTAGGGGAATCACCTATGGATGTGCAGTGTTGGCTGTCCTGTGTGGACATGGAGCGACATGGGGTGGTGGGAGGTCCTGTGTGGGTGCTGGGCGTCATTTGTTGATGTGGCATGACAGAGTCATGCGTGAGTGGAGCGGTGGGTGTTGCGCCTGTGGACTTGGAGCGGCTGGACAGCGCCTGGGATGCACAAAGCACTGGGATGTACTTGAGCTCCTTGGAAGGTAGAAGTGCACTGTGGGGGGCGTGGACCGATGAATCCACCTGTGTGGGTGCTGAGTGCTGTGTACCAGGTTGTGGTGGAGGCCACGCATGTGTTGGTCTGCATCTTGCTGTGTGTGTTTTTTAAAGTGTGCAGCTGTCCAAAGGATGGGCTGGCTTCCTGGAAGTGGTTCTTCTAGGGAGGGTGGGGGTGAAGATGAGGACATTTAACTTGATCTGTCATAGGTTATTTTTTTAAAAGAGACTTGGAGCTGTTATTGTAGTTCTCAAGTCATTTATTTTTGGTGGCGATAGTAGTGTTTCCTTTGTACTCATGGCTGTGTACGTGCCTTTTTAAGGGGTGTTGAATTGGTCCTTAAGTGATCAGTGGTCAGGGATGGCACAGCACCCTTTGCCGGTGCCAGCTGTGGGTCCAGGTGTGGGGGCAGTGCAGTCCTGGTCACTGAGGGTCCCTGAGACTTGCCTGTATCCTACCGTTGAGCCTGACCGTAGCTGTTTTCCTCTAGGTTCTTTCCTTGCTTTCTCTTCTATACTACCTCTGCCCCCTAGGCTGACCACTGTGGGTGTTTCGCTGTCACTGGAATGAATTCCTGAGTAGCCTTACCCCAAAGGGTTGCACTTTGGCCTTTCCTTAGCTCCTTCTCACCTGCCTCCTGGGTCAGCCACCCTGTCCTCTGGATTGGTCCTCATCACACATGTCCAGTCAGCCACTGTAGAGCTCAGTGCTTCTTCCTGCTTGCTGACTCTGGGTCTGCAGTGGGGAGACCTAGGTCTGCGGAGTCCCTGGGGACACTGTTTCTGATGTGGAGGGTAGCCCATCTGGGCCTCACACGACCAGGGTTTCCTTCTGGCTCACTGACCCCTCTGCTGTAGGCCTCTTGGCTGAGCAGAGCACCCACACACTCTTGCACCCTAGCGTCTGTTGTGGGGCTAGGCTTGACATGGCTGGGATGTCTTGGGTGTGAGTCAGGGAGTCTCCTGGAGGCAGTGTGGTCTGTCAGAAGGTAAATGGGCTGGCATTTTGGAGGCCATTAATTGGAACGGGAAGCCATGGAGGGGATGGGGCTGTGCTTTGGGTCTCAGATGCCTAGGTCTGAGTCACAGTCCCTGGTCCACGTGTGACCTGCTTTCATTTATGTAGCAATTTCACAGTGTAATGAGCACCTGCACGCTGCCCGTGTAGGAGAGGTGGGACTGTGCCAGCATCCCAGTGACTGACTGTGCGCTGCAGCTTGGACCCAGCCTGTGCAGCCGCCCGCTGCCCCTGTTCTTACAGGTGTGTGTGCTGCTCTTCCCATACATTGTGAGGTGTGCAGGCTTCATCTTAGCTTGCAGTTAGTGACAAGGACCATCTTGGTGACCTCTTGGGATTTTTGCCACTGATCTATTGCCAAGGGTCCTCAGTGCTCTTGCTAATTGCTGGCCTTTGTCTTCATAGCCCTCTGGTCCTTCATGTGAAGATACTAGATTTCTTCCCTGGTGAACACCTGCTATCTGAGAAGCATCCTCACCACCTTGCAGGGCCCCTGCTCTTTTTGAGCAGGAATGTGGTGGGTGTGGTTGGTGTGATGTAGAGACAGTCTTGCATATTGCAAAGTGTGACCTATGGTCACTCGCTTGTCGCTGTCCAGCAGTACAGGAAGAAGACTTCCTGAGAACAGGTCGTTTATTTACTTGTCTATAAAGCTCAAGAGTTTAATAGGGCTACTGAAGTGAATGGACACCTGTGTTTGGTGAATGCTGGGTGAAGGAGCAGGATCTGCTTCCTGTTGTAGGTGCTGAAGTGGTTGCAGGCACCACTAGTGTGGCCTTAGAAGTGATTGTGAGCTGTTTGTTGTGTTGAGGCACCGGTAAGTTGAGGCACTTGACTGGTGGCTGAACTATGTGGAAGCTTTGGGCAGGCACAGAAGTAAAGGACTGGGGAGGGCACTGTCCAGGGTGCCAAGGAGCAGGTGTGAGAGCAGGATGTGTTCAGGAGGCTTAGACTTGCAGCCAGTGCCAGGTGTAGACCCAGAAGCCATGCAGTGGCATTTGGGTTGTGGGTAGCTGGGGGTCAAGGGAGATGAGGAGCAGAAAATGCCAGAGCTTGGCTGGGATTCTGGATGTTGGTTCCGGTACCACAATGGAGAAGAGGTGGGAAACTGTGGGTCACCGGTGAGTGCAAAGGAGGCTCTGGGTGCTTGCCTACCATGCTGGCATCTGTGCTGGTACTCACTCTGCCTGGAGGGCAGGTGTTCTGGGTTTGTTTCTCACGCAGGGCATTGGCAGCCCTGAGCTCCCTTGCAGTGGGCATGGAAGGCAGGTGTGAGCACTGCTGGTCTGGAGACGTTGATACCTTAGCGGAAGTTGGATGTGCAGACGGGGCAGATGAGGGCGGATGAGGAGGTTGTGGGATCAGGGCAGAAGATCATCCTCAGCTCAGGAATGGCCCCAGTGGTAATTAAATACAAGCCTAGGGTTTCTGGGAAAGTGTTCATGGTACACAGGACCCCTCTTGCGTGGGCTCAGGAGAGCAGGTGCCAGTGTGCTGCAGTGCCGAGGAAGCGTGGCTGAGGCAGCTGGCTTGGCTCTGAGCTCCTGGGGCTGTGGGGGGGTTCTCAGGGATGATTGCGATCCTTGATTTATATCTCTTAGGACTTGGGTTGTAAAGCACCCTCCTGGTAGGGAGCAGTACTTTGGATGTGAGAGGGCTGGTTCAGTGGGTGCAGTGACCCCAGGCCAGTGGTGTGATGACGTAGTGGGAGGAACAAGGGGCCCCGGACTTTAGAACCAAGGTTTGTGAGCCAGGCGCCTGCCTGTCAGGCAGCACCTCTGTCTGGCTGTCCCAGCAGGAATTCCAGGTGCTTGTAAAGTAGATCTGTGCTCTCTGTGATTTGCCTTTGTTGGTGTGATTGAATCTACATTTATATTTCGTGATGCTCTAACTGTGGAAGCTGAAGTGCCTTTTCTTATGGCAAAGCCTGGTTAGTACCAAAGCAGACTAAAGCGCCTTGGAGTTTATGGTGCAAATGTTTGTTTGCAGAGGAGGAGGCATTTAGACAGGTGTCCTTCCCACCACACTCACCTTCCGCTGTGTTGGGCTCCTTGAGTGTGGCCTTCAGGCTCAGAGTGCTCACGGACAGCATCACGCTTGGCTTTTGGCTGTGTCCTGCTTGTGCACTCACCTCGTCACTGCAGTGTCCCTGAATGTGTGGGCTCCTGTTAGAGCGGGAGGTGAAGCGAGTGCAGTGGGGCCCTCTGGCAAGGGGACTGTGTGTCCCATCTGGGGACCCTAGGGTGGTGCTCCCTTCCTGTGGTGCAGGACTTTTCCGTAAGGCTGCGCTTGGAGGGCTGCCTGCCACACAGGCTGGTGGCGAGCGGGAGTCCTGGCAGTTGTACAGTTGTGCCACTGGGGCCCCAGGGTTCCCTTTAATACATGTGTATTCCACTTGTAACAACATCAAGTAATCATACCACTAAAAAGGAGTTCTTCCAGAGAAACAGCTGGTGGAAAACTTCCAGTATCTTTATGGCCATGGGCCGGGACAGATCTGCTTGTGCAGGAACAGCATGAGCCATGGAGGAACAACAACAACAAAAAAACCCCACTAAATTAGACCTCAAAATTAAAAGGAAATTTTTGAGAGTTGACATTTTTAAGAAAACAAAGAGGCAAAAAACTGGAGAAAATGTACTGAACAAGGAACTTGTATCCAGTCTTACAGCTTTATAAGATTATGACAGACAGCTGTTTAAATTGGCCAAAGGCTTGGGTAAATGTGCAGATAATGTAAAGGTGGCCCATAAGCACATGAAGAGGCTTCCAGATCGTCAGCCTTTGGAGCAGTGCTAGTTAAAGCCCTGGTTGGGCACAGCCAGCCACTCCAAGTGGCTACCATCAAATCAACCCACTACCGTCTAGTGTGCCAGAGGGTGTGGGGGTCCTGAAACCCTTGGTATTGCTAAAGAGGTCAGCCAGTGTGGAGGGTCAACATAAAAGAGCTAAATGTCTATCCACATGTCCAGCATTCCCACTCCCAGGAGAATTGAAAACTTACGTCCTTGTGAGACTCATCTGGGAATGTTCATAGCACCTGTATTTTAAAAAATTTTTAAAATTTCTCCTTCCTTCCTTCCTTCCTTCCTTCCTTCCTTCCTTCCTTCCTTCCTTGTACCAGGGATCGAACTCACGACCTTGTACTTGCCAAGCAGGAGCTAAATCCCCAACCCTTACCTTTCTTTGTCATAGCTCCAAGTTGGAAGTCACCTAAAGGTCCAGCATATAGTGAGTAAGCTGAGAGCCAGGGATGTAGCTTAGTGGTGTACTTGCCTGCCTGGCAAGCACAAGATCCTGAGTTCGATTCCTGGAACCAAAAAACAACAGAAGCATAACATGAGATGCTCATGTAGTGGAACATGGCTCAGAAGCACAAATCAGTGGATGCTGACATGTGTGAGACACAGATGGTCAAAAAAATAACCTGTCGAGTGAGAGAAGCTGGGCACAAAAGACCATGCATTGAGTGATTTTGTTTGTGTGAGACTGGAGTGAGCTGAGCCATCACAGTAGTGGTTGCCTAGACCAGTGTGGTTTCAGTTTGGCTGCAGGGGACTTTTTACGTGGATGGAAATGTTTACATCTCAACGGCTGCAGCTGTATATGTTTGCCTAAGCCATCAGAGTGTGTGCTTAAACCAGAATTTTATCTTCCGTAAGCGCTGTCTCAGTACTGTTGTGTGAAAGGTTCTTGGTGCCCATTTCTCTTCTGGTGTGGTGTACTGTGTTTCACTTCTGGAGGGGGAGAGGTGGTCACAGTTGGTGTCGTACTTTGTGTTCTGGTGCAGACTCTCAGGTTGCCGTCTTTGAAGGCAGCATGCAGCTGGGCCAGAGGTTGGGCTGGCTTCCTGGGGCTCTGCTGCGCAGTTCATTCATTGCCTGTTGGGCTGATTCAGGCTGGGTAACTCACTCCTTTAAGTTTAAATGAGAGAGTATTGGCATGTCTTTGCATCAGGTGGAGGAGGATGAGGTTCCTGCTGCCCCCTCAGGGTGCAGGTGAGCAGTAGGAAGGAGGGGTCTGATTGCTTCCTGGGATCAGCTCCATCTTCGCTTTGTTCAAGCTGAAAGGACTGTGTCAGGTGTCCTTTGGGTCCCCTGTGCAGGGGATGCTTTGGGTATGAGTTCCCCTCTGCTCCTCCACCTTCCAGAAGCGGCAGGTATGCAATTACTCACAAAGTCCGTTGTACAAATGCCTGATTTTTTTGAGACATGGCTTCACTATGCAATTCATGCAGGCCTTGTGAGTATTTTTCTGGCTTAGCCTCACAAGTGCTGGGATTACAGGCATGCACTGCCACACTCAGCTCAATAATGCCTGCTTTTTAAGTAGTTCTTTTCTTTTGAAGTATCTAATATGTGCTCAGTCTAGATAAAGAGAAAAACTTATGGAAAAGAAATGTGTGCAGATCTCTGTGCCTGTCACTGGGAGACTTGTTGACCCAGGACATCTGATGCCCTCTTCCTGGTATCTGAACTACCTGGCCTTTGAAATCCTGTGCTGAGCTCCCTGTGGATAACGGGGGTCACTAGCATGCATTAGCTTGTGTGCGAGGCGTCACGCCTCATTGGCAGGACTTCTCTGGTCCGGGAAGGTGTTTGTCCCGGAGCTCAGCTGAAAGCAGGCAAGTGGGTGTGAGTCTGACTGTCCTCTGCTCCAGGAGACCATGAGGCACATCAGGTTCAGGAGATGCATTCTGTGTGCAGGTTGTGCTGGGTTCTACCAGTATGGCTTCGCGGGAAGTCAGGTGGTCTCCCTTGACCTGCGCCCCCTAGGTAAGGAGAGATTTCTCTCTCTTGCAGCCTTTAGTCTGTCTGGGCTTGTGATTTCATGGAATCCTTAAGGTGCCTCTTCTTGCCTGTCTGAGGGGCAGGTTCCTGTGGGCTCCCTGCGTCTGGGAGCAGTGAACGGGCCAGGGACATGCTGACTGGCCTAGGGTCAGTTTTCTAACGCGGCAGGCTCCCCTCATGGGGTTTTTGGAATTGTATTGCAGTCTCTTCCACAGAAAGTCACAGATTCTAGTAACACCAACACATTTACCTGTTTAGCTTATTGTCATCATTTAGTTGTTTGGTATGTATTTAAAAATAAGTTCAAAATTCTAGCAGAAAAACAAGAGTAAAGTTTAAGTTTCTTTGCATTTGTTTCTCTAACTTACCTCCGAGGATGTGCAGAGGGCCAGGGAGCTGAGCATCTGTAGTTATGTTACCAATTTGATACATGATTTAGCTGTATTTGTTTTAGTTTTCAGTTTTAGTTTCAGTGTTTTAATATATATTTTGAATGTGTAAAGCACATGGCTCAGAAGTTTTTGAGTAACACTTTTATTTCTATTTTTCTTCTTTTCCTAGAAAAAGTTTTTCATTTTTATTTGTGTCACTTTGTGAAGCCATCCTTTTAGTGTTTTCAATGCACATTTTTTTTTGTTTTTCAACATCAAATACACTGTTTTTAGGGTTTTATCATTTATTTTTAGATGAAAATTTGCAAGGTGTAAAGACCTTACATGATACATTATCGTTGCTGATTGTTCAAACACTTGATGCATTCAGGTGTCGTCTTTGCACAGGGCCATGCTAACCTTGGTTCCAGGTTTGGTATATTTGCTGCCCATGTGAGCACTTGACTTTTTTTTTTTTAAACAATATAACCTGAGGATCATTGGGTTTTTAAAAAGTTTTTATTTTATTGGTACATTTTAGATATACATAATGATAGTAACGTTCCTCATAGGGTGTTTGTACCTGTACACGGTGTATCTTGCTTCTTTTTTCCCATTCCTGAGGGTCATTGGTTGTTGATGCAATGTATTTTAATTGAAAAACTCCATTGTATATCTAATACACTCAGAGAAGAAATTACTTTGAGTAGTAATGGCATTCTTCTGCATAATTGAAGCACTAAAACTTAAACTATGATTTTGGGAAAAAGTTTAAAAACATGTTACATTTTTGTGTGACAAGGTGAAAAGCATGTAAGAAGCACATCTTACATGCTTGGGTTGTTCCCAGCCTATTACCATTCAGAAGACTCCCTTAAGTCTTTGGGTAGGCGTATGTTTCCATGTCTCCTGGACAGCTGCCTGCGAGAAGGACAGCTCTGCTGGGCGTGAGTCAGTAGTTAACCTCTTAAGAAACTGCCTATTTCCAAAGTGGCCACATGATTTTGCATTCCCACCAGCATATTATAATGGTTTTTTTCCACCTCTTTGCTGGTTGGTACTGGATAATCTTTTTAATTTTAGCTATTAATGAGTGTATAATGCTGTCACATTGCAATTTTAATCTGTTTTCCCTAATGACTAATAGTGTCAAGTGTCTTTTCATATACTTGTTTGCATATCCTTTGTGAAGTGTCTATTCAAATCCTTGGCCTCTGTTTTTAAAACTGGGGAGTTTTTTAAGTTTCGATTCAGTTTTTAGGATAGATTCTAGATACAGTTCTTTACTGAGTAGAGTTGATTTTTGCTTTTTTTGGAGGGGGGTCAGCAAAGTATAAAAGAATTTTGACCCCCCCCCCCAGTACCAGGGATCAAACTCACCTCCTTGTGGTTGCCAGGCAGGCACTTATGCCACTGAACTAAATCCCCGGCTTGCTTTGTTTTTGAGAAGGTTCTTGCTATGTATTTCAGGCTGGCCTGGGACTCAGGGTAGCACAGACTGGAATCCAACTCATGGTCTTCCTGCCTCAGCCTCCTAAATGGTGGGGTTTCAGGTGCTTGCCACTTCACCTGGCCAGAGGCTGACTTCATTTCTGTTCCATAAACCTTTTATTTCTTGTTCATGCCTCATTGCTCTTAGCCCTTTGAGAGAAGCAGCCTTCATACATTTCCCATTAAATGTATGATACTAGCTGTAGGTTTTTTACTACATTACTACATCTAGGACTTATTAGATTGAGGAATTCCTTTCTATCATATCCATTTGATCTGCTGTGACAAAATACCAGAGGTTTAATGCTTGTAAGTAACAGAAATGTATTTTTCACAGTCCTAGATGCTAGTAATCCAAGATGAAAGCCCTAGCAAATATGGTATCTGCTGAGGGCTGACTTTGTACCCTCATGCAGTAGATAGGAGGCAGGGCAGCTCTAAAGGATTCCTTGTATAAAGGCAGTAATTGAATTCAGAAGGGCTCCACTCACAGGATCCAGTCACCTCCGAGAGGCCCAACCTTCTAACGTCATCACCTGTGAATTAAGTTTCAACATACAAATTTTGTGAGGATGCATATGGTCAGTCTCTGACACCTTTGTTCCTAGTTTGGTGAGAATTTTTGTCATGAATGGATGCTTGATTTTGGCAGATGTTTACTTTAATTTTTAGTCTGGAATATGCTGAATTACATTGATTTAATTTTGAGTGTTACACCATAGTGTGCTCCTAGAGTGAAGTCTGCTTAGTCATGTTGTGTCACCCTTTTTAGGTACCACTGGAGGCAAACCTACAGCACGTGTGCCGTGGCGGGCTGTTTGTTACTGCTGAAAGCTCTAAAAGGTCTGCTAGCACTGCATACTTTTGCATTTTGTTTTCTGTGTCTTGTGTGTGAGTGCAGAGGGATGTTAGCTTGTCATCTTCTTTCTCGCAGTGGCTCTGTCTGGCTCTGGTCCTGGTTGAATGATGCTGGTGGCAGCAGTTTACTTGTCCCCTTCAGAGTTCTTCTTTTGATGTCCTTGCAGTCCTTGATGTTGCCAGACTTCCTGGTTCTATACATCCAGGAGTGTTCGATTTTCCATCAACACTCACGGAGCTGAGGTGGTTTTGTGTTCTTAGGGTTGCTGTGTTTGCGGGTGACCTTCTGTGAAGTGGCTCATGTGTCTGGTTGGTTTTCACCTGGCTGTTGCTTCCTTGCTGCTTTAGGAATTCTGTCAGCTGGGTTGCTCTTCCTTGATGCTGCGCGGGCAGCCAGGACCTTCTTCCAGCCTGCGCCAGACGCTCCTGGTTTCTTGCGTTCCTTCTCATGAGGAGGGTTCTGATCGCAGTGCAGCTGAGCCTGGCACTTCTTTCCTTCATGCTGAACACCTGTTATAGTCATCTTTAAGATGTTCATTCTAACCCTGAGGTCCTAGGGATATTCTTCAGTACTTTTCTGTAAAATTTATGATTTTTTCCTCTGCTTTAAACCTTCGTCCTCTTGGCATTGGACCTGTGTGTGTGCAGAGCCCGGTTCCCTGTGTGCATCTCTCCCCGTGGGTGTTGGCGGGCCTGGCACTGCCATTCATGTGCTGCTTTCTTCTCTCCCTTGCTGCGGGCCTGTCTGCAGCATTCAGGCTCTGTGTCATAGAAAACCTGCATCTGGCTTGTGTTGTTTGCTCTTGGATTGTTTGTCATTTCGTCAGCATTTGGTCCTTAAGTCTGTGCCGCTCTTGGCACTTTTTTTTTTTCACGTACAACGATCTACATTTATTTCTTTTTTTTGAAACAGTCCCACTTTGTAGTGCAGGTTCGCCTTGAACTTACTGTGTAGCCCAGGCTGGCCTTGAACTTGCTATTTTTCCTGCCTCAGCCCCGAATACTGGGCTTACAGGCCTGTACCACCACGCCTGGCTAGCTCTGGGCATTTCGCTATTGCTCAAGGGTCGTAAACTCTTTGAAGCTCAGGAGAATGTTTGTAAGTTAATTTTGGTTGGCATTGTATTGTTTTGTGGTCAGTTTTGGGAAAATTGAGATCCACCACATAGAGCAGTGGTGGTGAACCTGTGGCACATATGCCACATCTGGCTCCCTGGTATCATTGAAAGCTCTGAAGGGTTCGCTGTCACTGGAACAGTGTCTCCCTGTCTGTGGAAATGGTTTGTCACTCAATTTAGATGTTCCATGGTATCCCTTAAAGAAGTTTTATGTATCTTTTTTTCAAATGAGTCCTGATGTTTTGTTGGGTCCATCCTGGGACTAGGTTTCCTGGTGTCATTATAAATGGCATTTTTTAAAAGATTGCCTTTTAATGTTCTTTTTCGATGGTGAGCTGAGTCCTGGTGTTGGCATCGTGTCTCTTACTACCTGCTGCTTTGAGCTGGTTCTGTGGAGGCTCTTATGCCTGTGCTTGGTGGCAGGTGCACCTCATTCAGGCCCTGCCTTCCCACTGTGTCTGCCTGTGGTGTGCTGGCTTTGCTGGCCCCTGTGTGGTGCCAGCTAGCGGCCTTCTGAGTTCAGAGATGTTTTACTGGTTCACACTGGAGATCCAAGTTGCTACAGGTGTCTTCTTCAAAATAAGGACATTCCTTCCTATTCTGGATACGCTGAGATTTTTCGTTTGCAGGGATTTTTTTTTTTGTTTTTTTGGTCACGAGTGGCGGTTGGGTTTTATCAAGTACCTCAGGTTCCTCAAAGCTGGTAGTGTGCCTCTCAAGCTCCAGTCCTCCCCTTCCCTCTTCTCTGCTGTCCTCTGGCCTCACTCGGTGTATCCCACCCTCGTCTTGATGGCTGGGTGCCCAATTTGCTTCATGGAGTGCACAGAAGCCACCCCCGCACTGAGGCTGCAAACTTACTTGGTGGCAGGGAGCTTGTGCCCCTCTGGTCCCCTTGCCTATCCCAAGCTGCTTCTCAGTGTGTCCTTGGCCTTGTCTTTGTCCACCTTGCTTCTCACTGAGGCCCAGCCTTCCTGCTTGTTTGGCCCCTCCGATGAGGTCAGCGGGGCACCCTGGCGGTGTGCCCTTGTGGTTACACTCAGTGGCCAGTGGCACACAGCTCGAGTGCAGTGGGCACTCTGGGCATTGCTGCATCTGTGTGGGTTTCTGGAGTTTGGTAGTGGACTCTAGCCAGTGATAGCGTTTGGTAAACCTGGCTTAGAGCTGGACACAGAAGGTCCTCAGTGAGGGAAAATGTGGGTAGCATACAGCAGGTGCTCTCTCTGTGTGTGTGTGTGGCTGTGCACACAGCAGGTGCTTAGGGAGTGTATGCTGGTGGCCACTGATGCTGGATCCTGTTCTTTCTGTTCTTGCTGGGCCTGTTACCTTATGTGAGATTACCTGGTAGCTGGGTTTGGAGAAGTTGCCAGCCCACCTTGTTTCCTTAAAATTGTGTGTGGGCTTGGCGCTGTTTAAAACATTTCTACAACTAACAGAATACATTGAGTTCAGCCCCTGGTGGAAGTGTCACCACTGACACTTCCAGACCAGGTACTCTCTCCACCCTTACTGGATGAAGGCCAGTGTACCAGACTGGATGTGTGGGAGTGGAGAGAGGGGCCTCTCCATCTTGGCCCATCAGAGACCTCACAGTGCTGAGCAGGAGTAGCAGGGGCTCAGGGACGGGGTGGTTTGAGCTGTGGGAAAGGGGAGCTTCACATTTGCCCCTCTGGGAGAACCAGAGTCAGTGGCTTGCAGAGAGCTGATAGGCCCTGCCACTGGCACGTAGGCACCACCCCGACCGTGATGTACCCATAGCTTTCCTGTGTATCCATGTACTTGCAAATAAAATATATCAAGGGACATTAAGTCTTCAGTGACATGAGAAGCCACTCCCAAGAAAGACCCAAGTGGAAGCTGCAGCTCGCAGAAAGGAATGCTGGCAGGGGCAGGGAACTGACAAAATCAAGTTCTCATATCTTTGCCGAGTGCTTTTGAGAAGAGCTGGAGCTTGGTCCAGAAGTAGCCCATGTGCTTGACCTCTGGATGCTCCAACAGCCATTCAGGACACCCTTACCCTGAGCCCAAGGTGGCTTCTCAGGTACCAGTACCCCTGCTGTGCACTCCCGGGTCTTAGCTGTGTTCTTGAGGCTTTTATTCCTATCTGTATTCACACATACACACATTTACTCTAATAAGAATGTAAGGTGAAAAATATACATATTCACGATACTAGGAGGTAAAGTTAATGAGAAAATGGAAGTGGAGGAAAAAACATGCCTGCCTTGCTGGACATGGTGGTGCATGTTTGTAATTTTCACAGTGTGGGAGGCTAAAGCAGGGGGATTGAAAGTTCAAGACCTTGCCTCAAAATTAAAAAATAAAAGGGGGCTGGGGATGTAACTGAGTGGTAAGGTGCCCTCAGTTCAATCTCCCAGTACCACAAAACAATGCAGCACAACCAGATAGCCAGTTCTCTACTCTGTTCAGTTGGTGGGGTTGGGGGGCAAATTTGGAACTGATTTTTCATCAGGGAAAGTGAAGGGAACACCCAGAATGCTGTTAGATGAGTTCAGAATCCACAAGGAAAGGGCACATATGAGAACCGTGTAACATTGAAGACTGTTGGTGTGGAGTGCTTGGTGTCTTGTGCCTAAGAACGTGAATGAAGCGTGCCATACCTTCAGAGCTGGTATCCACTTGAGCGGGTTCCTTGAGCCCATCCCGCTGAGCATAGGCTGATCTGGTGAGCCAGAGTGCTGGTGAGGATGAGTTTGAGAACGTACCCTGAGTGGTCCCTCCCCTCCTAGGGTTGTGGGTCCAGGCTGCCAGAATGAGGAGCTTGGGGCTGCAAGAGGTCTGTGCACTTTAGTGTTTGGAGATGTGAGAAGATGGGAAGCCAGGCTCTGCTGAAGAAAGCTGAGGATGTCACAGAAATGGTATCTGTGGGTTTTTTTTTTTGGTACCAGGGATCGAACTCATGACCTCATGCTTGCCAGGTAGGCACTTAGGCCACTGAGCTAAATCCCAAGCCCCAGAAAGTGGTATCTGTTGGCTGAGGTTCTCCCAACAGAAGTGTGCTCCCTGCAGCTGGGAAGGAAAACCTTTGAGAGGTGGGCTGCGAGTTGTTTCTTGTTACAGAACCTTGTACATTGAGGCAGGGATATTTCAGCAAGCATAGGTGAAGCTGGGCCAGAGATTTGACTGTTAAGAAGTAAAGGGCCTGGTGAAGCATAGGGAGAATCTGGAATTCGGCTGGATCCAGGGTCTAGGTTTACCCTGCCAGCGATGGTCATGGTCTGGCTGGGTGGGAGAACATGACTCTCAGCGTTATGGAAACTTTGTTCTGCCTCCATACAGGTCTGTCTGCCCTTGATCGGAGAACTGTGTCCGGGAGTTTCAGAAAAGCAATATGTCTAAGTTACTTTTTGTTGCTGAAATGCAATTCCTGACACCTACAGGTTAAAAGGAGGAGTTGTTATTTTGGCTAGAGGTTTGTAAGGGTTTCAGCTTGTTAGCTGGCTCCAAGGCAGGGCAGCATTGGCAGTGGGGGGTGGCACGGCAGGCAGGCAGGCAGGCAGGCAGGCAGGCAGGCAGGCAGGCAGGCGGAGACCGGTCAAGGGAGAAGGGATCTGTACTTTCTAGGCCACACACCCAGTAGCTTCACTCCTGCCAATATTGCCTTTAGCTGTCAGCTCATCTGTAATCCCCTGATGAGGTTCCCACCCCTATGGCCCAGTCACTTCCCAAAAGCCCCACCCTTGAGCGCATAAGGCTTGGGGGGTATGTCTAGATAGGAGCTGTCACACAGGAAGATACCACTGAGCACTGAGAGCCAGCGAGCTCTGGCTGTGCAGAGCAAACTTCCGCTGTTTATATAGTGTCTGCAGGACCTAGCAGCCAGCCCAGGACACTCAGGCATAGACTCCCAGCTTTGCTTAGACACTGGGGGCAGGTGGTACCCATGGGAGGGGAAAAGCTGGGCTTGAAGGCAGCAGTGTGGAGGGGCACAAGCTGTGGCATCCTCTGCTGGGTCTGTGTGTGCACTGTGCGACAGTGTGCGGTATGCATGCATCCCTGGCTTGGTGGGAGGAGTTGCGTGCCAGCAACCCTTTCTTGATGACAGTTGTTCTTTCTCTTGTTCCCTTGAAATCACAAAATAATGTTAGTGCTGATTCAAAGAGATGTAAACAATGTGCAGATGTGTGATGGAAAAAGCGTTAATCTCTGGGATTATTAAATGTAGAGTCTGGAGTGTTTTGAGGGACTGACCACTTTTAACCCTTACTGTCCCCATTTTCCTGAGACTTCAAAAGTTGCTGTATAGGATAAAGAGATGTTTAAAAAACTGTAGCAAGCTGCGGTGGTGAGGCTGCGGCCCCTGAGCTGGTGTTTGCATATGGTGGCTCAGTAGGTGTAGGTAAGTAAGGGGCTGCCTGGTCCTAGACTTGGTTTGGTTTTGGTCTTTTTTGTGGTACTAGGGATTGAACCCAGGGCCTTCACACAGAGCTACGTTCCCAGTTACCCTCTCATTTTGTTTTAAAATAGGAGCTAGAATCTCAGTAAGTCGTGAATTATCCAAGCTTTATCCTGCCATCCTTCTTCCTCAGCCTTCCAGAACACTGGGATAACAGATGTGTGCCACTGTGCCCTGCTTGGACTTTGTTTTGAATGACACCTTGGATGTCCTTTTAGATTGTTGGTATTCTGACACATCACTACTGTTGTACTTGTGTCACTCGGTGTGGCTCCAGCCACTCAACCTGCTTGGTTGTGTTTTGCCCTCACCTGCTTGGCTTTTTCATCTGCAGGCTGCCAGCATGGGCTGAGGGTGTCCATGCCCGTGTCTTCCCTGACCAGGAGAACGTTTCTGCCGTGGGAGTCCTTTCCTGTGACGAGGGCTGCGGCTTGCACAGAGGGATGGGGGGGTGTGTCAATCTGCTTCGGGTGGGTGAGGGGAGGTCTGGAATGGACAGTGCTGGGCCAGGGAAGCATTAGTCCCAGGGGCCTTGTGGACTGGAGAAGCATTTAGATATCACAGGGCTTGACACATGCAGGTGCACATTTCCCGTGGCTCCACCAAGCAGGCCTGCTAGGTGCCTGTGCTGACCCTGCACACTCAGTGTTGGGGTCTGGCTTCCCACTGAGAGGAAGGTGGTGTCCCTCCGTGTGCCCAGAGGCCTCCGCTGGCCCCTTGCATCCTTTTTCAGGGCCCCAAATCTCTCTTAGGGCTGCTGCTCACTGTGTTGCCCACTGGGCAGCTGGTGCCAACTGTGTGCCTCTCCTCTCCCTGAGCAGCTGCTGGTGCCATGCTCGGCTGCCTTTGCCTCTGCCCCTCCCCCAGACTGACCCCTGGCCACTGCAGCCTATCTATTGAGAGTGTCAGGAGTTGAAGCTGACAGGTCACCATGATAGTGTGGGCAGGGTTGGAGGTGCAAGGGGAAGTCTTGGAGTTTTGGCGTGCGCAGCTCAGTAGATGGGGGAGCATGGGAGTGGGTCTTAAACTGGCCTCAGCGAGCAGACGCAGTTTAGGCGGTGAGGCTTGGAGAGGTGTTTCCTCAGAGAGAGTGGAGAGGCGTCTAGCGGCCAGGTCCTCTGGGGTCCAGGACAGGTGATGAGGAAATTGGCCTGCAGGGTGACCGAGAAGAGTGAGAGGAGCCTAGGATGGCATGTCCCCTGGGGACAGGGCAGAGGCACCACAGGGTGTCTTTACCTGTTACAGATTCATTGCATGAGGCACCTGCACACGGGCTGGCTCTGAAGGCTGTACACCGATTGTGCAGCCAGAGCCTCGCCAGCTGCAGCATCGCATGTGGGCTTCGGCCTCGCGCCTCTGGGCCTTGCTCAGTTCCTGTGGCACAGCTGGGTCCTTGAAAGTTCGCTTTATTCTAGATTTGTACCTGAGAGCCTCAGATCCTCATTGGGTCATCAGATCCTCCACATTTAGAGGGGAAAAGAGGGTCTTGAAACGTGTGGTTAACTTTTCACATTTACACACATTGCACCCTGTGTCAGTGTGTTGCTGTGTTGGTTTGTACGTTGTCTCTTACCCACAGACTCTAAGGATAGGCCTTTCTGTTGAGTCAGAGATACATTAGTGAATAAAAAGCATTAGTGAAAAATAATACTAGTAAAAGTCTCTGTGGGCTGATGTGTAATTTTGCTCCAGGGTGAACGAATACTTCATGATGGGAGGAGGGGGCACTGAGTTGGGCAGGCTGCCCTGTAGGTCACCAGCTGGCTGCAGGTAAGCCCGGAATCACCTCCCAGGAAGATGTGGGCCTTGGCCCTGACCACCCCCATGTCACAGGTTAGCAGGCCTGGACGCAGGCCTCTGGCCCATGTCAGAACTCTCCTCTCATCTTTTGGGAGAGGTGGAGCTTTTGCACGATAGATGCCCAGTTTTCTGCTTTCTGGAGGAAGAAGAGAGGTGCACAGGGTACATATTCTGTGCCCAGCAGCTCTGTGGACTCTGAGGGCAGGAACAGGACTCTCCCGGGCGGATCCCTGTCCTTGGTTCTGGGTCCACACTTCTTTCTGGGGCATTTCGGGGGCTGGTGGTCCTTTCCCACCAGAATAACTGGTGTGGTGCTGTTTGGATGCCGAAGTCCTCAGACTTGGAGGCCCTTCCTGGGCTGCGGGAGAAGGGGCTCTGTTAAAAAGGAGCCCTCGGGTGTGACCCTGGTGCTGCCATAGCATGCTCAGCTTCCTGTGTCGCTTGTGAAGTAAAACTCAAGGACCATGGCTTGTTTTTGTGTGTTACGATGACAGTTGTTAATGTAATCAGAAAGTGCTTTCCATTATTTTGGAACTCTAAGGGACGTATGCTGTGTGTAAGAAGCTTCACTGAGCTGTGAGCGACGTGGTGCATGTACACATTCATGAGCCTGTCACCGCAGTCGGGATAGTAACCCTTCATCGCTCAGATGCTCCCCTTTTACTTCTGCCCCGCGTCTGCTGAGCCACGCTCTGTCATGTTTGCTTGTTCTGGAATTTTATATAAATGGAGTCGTGCAGGGTGTACTCCAACCCAGCCCCTGGCTGCTTTCATTCATTGTAATTATTTGAGGCTTATCCTTCTTGTTGTGTGTGTCAGTAGGTCATCCCTTTTACAGTGGGTACTTTGCATATATGGATGACTCAGAAATTGTTTGCCCTTTCATCTCTTGGTGTATTTGGGGATTGTTTCCACGTCTGGTTGTCTGAAACAAAACTCGTGTATAGCAGGTACCATCTTTGTAAGGCTGTAAAACTGCTTTGTCCTAGGTGACCATGGGGCGTGGAAACAACAGGACAGTGGTCAGAGGGTGCCCACAGCAGGCAGCCTTGTCTCTCACGGGAGACCACCCTGCACTGTAGGGTGTATTTCTAGTTTTAGGTTTTCCTCCCTTTTTACTTAGTCCAAACTCACCTGCACAACTGCTTTTCCCTACGCCTCTATTTTCCACTCACCTTTAATAAATGTGAAACTTGGTCACCATTTAAAGGAGGAGGAGGAGGAGGGGGGAGAGAGAGAGGCCCCCACAGTTGTGCACAGGAGTTCTGGTTCTCCTGTTCCTGGGTCACTCCCCATCTCCTAGCTCTCAGGTGTTATAGAAAGTGTGTGATAGTTTTGCATTGTGGATTTAATTTGTGTTTCCCTGGTGACTGGTGACAGCGATGCTGGGCACCTTTTTTTTGTACTTTTGGTCATCTGTCGTATTTGGGGAAGTATTCAGATCTGTTGCCCACTGTTATTGTTGCTTTTTTGTGTAGATTCCAGACACGAATCTCTAGTAGGTATGTGCTGAGTGGTGGCTTGTCTTTTCTCTTGGTTTCTTTGGAGAACCAGCAGATTGAGTGCAGTGCAGGCTGACTTGTACGTTTGCTTCTTTGTGGACCATGCTTCTGGTGTCACACCTAGACTTCTGTCTGACCTCAGGCCAGAGAGATGTCCTCCTGTGTCCCCTCGTGGAAGTTTTCACTCTGGAAGGTAGGTTTTTACCTGTAGGGTTGCGGTCCATCCGGAGTTGATTTTGACACACGATTCAGGCTGCAGGCTCTGCCTTTTTGTTGATGTGCTGCGGTTGTTCCTCAGTTGCTGAAAAGCACGTCTTCCACTCTGTTTGCTGCCTCTGTGTTTTTGCACTCTGATGCCGTGCTACCCAGTCACTGTTGCTTTCCAAGCTGTCTTGAAAGTAGGTAGTGCCAGCCCCCACTGGACTGTGTCCATTTTCCATAGTTGTTTTGGTCATTCTAGGGTAGAGGTGGCGAACCCATGGCACATGTGTTACTGTGTTTTTCTTTTAAGACAAAACATTAACGTAGGTGTTGCTTTTTCTAAAATAAAACCTCAGTATTCAGATTTAATTGCAGTGTTGGCACTTGGTGATAAATAGGTGGGTTTTGGGTCATAGATTGGCACAGTCTCTAAAAAATTCTCAGTCTCTGCTGTAGAGCATTTGCATCTCTGTGTGAGTTTTAGATCATCTTAGCAGTGAGTTTTAGATCATCTTAGCTGAAATTTTGCTTGCTTGGGACTGTATGCATCTGTAGATCGTTTTGGGCAAAGTTGACATTTCATAATGTGATTGGGCCCAAGACACAAAGTATCATCTTCTCATTTGATTGTCTGTGCTTTCTCAGTACTTCAAAGCTTGTCGTGTGTCCTGGCCTGGGATGAATCCAAGTTCACAGTTTCATAATAGTATCGCTGCAGTGCTGGCTGTGAATCATGCTGGAGTCTTTTCTTGGGCTTGGTATTCAAAGATCCAGGATGATGAAGTAGGCTAGCACCTGGGTGCTCCTGCTTGTCCTTGACTGAGCCTTTGAGAGGGCACAGTGGTTCTCTGGTAAGCAGGATTCAAAACAAAGTGACCTCACGTGCCCTCTGCAAAACCAGCCTTTTATAAGAAGGGGGCGTGTTCTTGGGTAACTTCCTACATCCCTGTGTCCCCTGCTGGCTGACTCAGGAGGACCTCGAGGTCCAGAAAGAGGGACAAGGCTGTGAACCATGTCAGGTTCATCTCCTGAGCAGGACCATTTTCACTCACCTCTGGAGCCTTTCTACACCTGTCAGCTGCAGACTCCTCCCTGCCACACGCATGTCTCCGCAGTACAGAAGTGCATGGGGCACAGATACAACACAATCTGGAAGTGACCATGTTCAAATTGTCTTCACTTGGCTGTGCCTGTATGGTGACTTCCTGAGGCTGCCTGACTTCAGAGCTTCAGGGTGGCTTCCTGATGCCCATGGTGCCCCCATGCCATGTTTCGTTCAGCTTTGCAGTGAGTGTTTGTGTTACCTGACAGTTGGTACAGGTACTGCTCAACCTGAGCCAAGGGATGGATTGTGCTCATGCCAAACACAAGTGTCCTATGGACGTGTCCTAACTCTGCGGCGGGACCCGGTGACAGGGACCTTCTTTGTTTCCTTGGGTGTGGTCCTTTGTTTCGTGGATCTGGTCGTGCTTTCTGAATGAGTTCCCTGTTCAGAGGCCTTACCCTTTTTACAGAAGATGTTCTTTTGATTGAGAACATACAAAGAACTCAAAAACATCAGTCCTCCCAGATTTAAAGGCCCAGTCCAAAAATGGGCATCTGAGATGAATACACACTTCTCAGATGAAGAAATACAAACAGCAAATAATATGTGAAAAAATGTTCAGCATCACTAGTCATTTGAGAGATGCAAATTAAAACAACACTGAGATTCCACCTCGCCTTGGAAAGCATGGTTATTATCAAGAAATCAAATAGTAACAAATGCTGGAGGGGTTGTGGGGAAAAAGGAACCCTTCTCCACTGTTGGTGGGAATGGAGACTGGTGCAACTGTTGTGGAAAGAAATCAGTGTGCAGGTTCCTCAAAAAACTAGGGCTTGTGGTCCCAATTGACTGAGCTGTTCCCCTTCTGGGCATCTTCCCAAAAGAATTAAAAAGAATATACCACAGAGATATATGTGTACCCATGTTCATAGCAGCACAGTTTGTAATAGCCAGATCTTGGAAACTACCTGAATGCCCATCGTCTGAGGAATAGATAAAAACGATGTGGTATTTTTATACAGTGGTGTACTACACAGCCATAAAGAAGAATAAACTGGAGACTTGCATAGGTAAATGGATGCAACTTGAGACCATACCATAAATGAAACAAATCAGAAACGTGTAAACATTGTACTGTCTTACTAGTGTGAGCAGCTGAAAGAAACAACGTGTGTGTGTGTGTGTGTGTGTGTGTGTGTATATATATAGTTAGTTAGTTAGTTGTACTACTGATTTCTCTGAGCTCATTAAAGAGAAAGGTTTATGCTGTCGTTGTTCAGACCACTGAATGCAGCTGTCTTGTTCTCTGGGTGAATGTTTTGTGGATGACAATGCACACAATGTGTGTACCATTGTTGCCCCCTGATTGAAGTGTTTTGAAATTTAGTTTTCTTTTTTCTTTTTCTCTTTGAAATAAAATGGATTTGGAAAAAAAAACAAAACAAAGAAAAAGCCTTCAGAAGATCTGTATAATGTCAACAGTTTAAAAAAAAAAAAGAAGAAAAAAAATACTGTCCTTTTGAGGCCGACTGTGCTTGCAGTGATGTTCTTTCCTCTGGTAACATGGGGTCTGGCCAGGCCTTGTCTACAGCGTGGCGGGTAACTTTCCTGCAGGTTCTGTCACCCTGGCCCACAGCCCCGGTGCTCAGGGTTCCTTCCTCAAGATGAGTAGTCTCTTCTCCCCGGCAGAGAGGTCTGCGCATCCTGGGTGTGCCCTTCTCTGTGTGCTGGCCTGGCCGAGCCCCTCCACTGGTACCCTGCGCCTCTGTCCAGGGCATGTTCTCTTGTGCAATTCCTCTGTTTTTTTTTACTAGAATTTCTTCCAGTCACCTGCTGGGTCTTCTGGAATGATCTGTCGGGTTTTCTCTTCCCCTTTCCCCTTGTAGTGTTCTTTTGAGGAGTGCTGCATGCTGTCCCTTGCCCTTCGGAGAGTCTGGACTGTCACACTGCTTGTCCCTTCTCACTTTGAAGAGGGTGTTACTTATTTTCCTCATTCCCTTGCTTTGGTTGCTGCAGTTGTGTTGAGGGCTGTCCCCAGATGGCTGGATCTCCAGCTGCTTGCCTGAGTTGAAGAGAAAGTTATTGGACAGTAAGACGGGAGTGACAGTGAGACGGGACTAGACAACCTGAAAATGTTTTCATCTAAGAAGGCTGGAGAAACCTGATAAGTGTTAATTTACATGAGTTTAGTTTTCAAGAAAATCAAACCAGTTGGGTAAGGAGTGAGGTCAAGGCAGGGACCTGGGAGTCTCTGTACCTGGCTGGGCAGCAGGGGCTTGCTGGCCACTGGTCTTCTCATGTCTTCAGTGCTTGTGTCACACCAGGTGGTCTGGAGAGCCCTAGAGTCTTGGAGTGTGGCTGGCACCAAGACCTTTGGGACCAGAAGAATCCCCCCATTGGCAAGGGGTGCTGCCCTCCACAGGCTGGGCTGGATCCATGCCTCCCAGGGACACGTGGCCCCGCATGGGTGACCCTGGAAGACCACTGAGCCTCCCAGGCACAGTGCCAGGTCAGCTGTGAGCCATAGAGCGTTGTCTGAATCAGATGGACACAAGCTGTGCAGGGAATTCTAGAGCCAAGCCAGTGACGGCACCTTTAGGGCTCAAGCCCAAATGCAACCCAAAACCCACATATTGATCTCAGATGCTAACTGTCCCATGCACGCTGCTGTCCGATGCTTGGCTGCTGGAGTGACACTGGGGCCACCTGGGTCGCGTGCCTACTGTGCTGTGAGTTCACCAGCACTGACCTAGGAGTAGAGCAGTGTGTTACTGAAAGAGCAGAAAGAAGTGAGAGTGAAGCAGATTCAAGCTCCAGGAATGAGAAATGTGGAGTGAAAAGTGAAATAGAATGAAATAAAAAATGCAAACGAAAGCTTTGCAAATAAGGAGGGGAAGAAGGGTTGAAGGAGGGCAGGGAAATGGGGAAAAAGAAGGATCAAGATATATCGTGTCCAGGCTCATGCCTGTAATCCCAGCATTCCAGAGGCTGAGACAGGATTGCTGTGAGTTTGAAGCCAGCTTGCACTACATGGTGAGATCTTGTCTCAAAAAAAAAAAAAAAAAAAAAAGGAAAAGAAAAAAAGCGTTGTGAGCAGGCACAGTTCCCTATGAGCATTGCTTATCTCGGAAGTATACCAATAACATTAATTTAAAAAAATGAAACCTGGGTGACAGGTAACAGTGCTGCTGGTGTAGATTACAACTGAGGAGAAGAAATTAGGGAAGGGCAGGCCAGGGCTGTGTGGGGGCTGGAGGGACAGCGTGACACATGGGGTGGGACAGGGCCTTGCCCCATCTGCTGGGCCAAGTCGCACAGTGTGTGTGTGGGTACCCAGTGTCATAGATGAGAGTAGGCGGGCTGTACCCAGAGCCAGACAGGTTGTGAACCCAATGTGGTTGCCCTCGGAGGAGTGGGACCCTGGGAGCAGAACCTGCCAAGCGGGAGCCACTGGCCAAGCCATAGCCATGCTGGGTGCCGCCCCACACACTGTGCCCCATATTTAGGTGCTTGGGGCTTCCAGTGAGGAGGGGCCCTGTCCACTGCACGTCCACCTCCTTCAGCTCTGTGCTTCATTCATGCCTTTCCAGGTTAGGCGTCTTCTTTCTTGTAACATAAAAGGAAGTTTGTTCAGAGGCCACCAGAGTAAAGGAACATGTGGGCTTCACCCGAGTCAGCTCTGACAGGGTCCTGTGCCAGCTGTGCCAGGGTCCAGTGGCTCTGCTGCCCCAGGGCCGGGCATTTCAGACATGCCCTCTGTGGCTCACGCTGCCACCGCTGTGGTATCAGGCGTGCAGCCTGGGGGAGGAGGAGATCAAAAACACAGAGGGTTTGGGAACATTTGTCTTCATGTCCTGTCTTTGCAAACTCATGTGCAGCGTGAGAGACAATTCTGTTGATGGAACAGCAACTCCTCCAGAGGCGAGAAAAGAGCAGCCCCTCAGTGTCACAGCCCAAAGGTCCTTCTTCCGTGGGCTGGTGGGCTGGGGGCGTCTGTCATTGAAATGCTGCTCATGGCAAGCTGGCCCAGGCTGTCGAGGGTGTTGTCAGGGAAGGCTGGGGAGGAGCCCTGCGGGCAGGAGGTGTGTGATGCTCCTGGAAGGCTCTTCTGAGCTGAATGTTCCCAGACTGGGAGTGCGGTGGCTTGAGTGCAGCTTTGGGTGGTCTACATTTTGGTTTAAAATTGTGTGAAAAGTGTAAGTGGTGAAAGGCTTTGGAAAAGCTGTTGGGTTGGGTGAGAACTGGGGCTTTTCTTGAGCTCCAGCACTTCAGTGAGGTTGGATTTGTTTCCTCTGTAAGGACTGGTAGCTGTGTTTGGCACTGGGCCGGGAGCACGGGCCCCTGGGAAGGAGGTCCCGGGAGGGACACTGTGGGGCTGGGGACAAGAGGGAGCCTCCCAAACAGGGTGGTCTCTAAGAGCTCTGGGTGGAGGACTTCACCCAGCTGAAAGCCAGGTTTTCGTTTTCCTTATTGCATGTGCACAGGGTGGACACTTAGTGTGATCAGAGTGCAGGAGGTGCCTGTTTCCCTTCGTTGCATTTCTCAAGTTTTCTATAAAGAGCATTTAATCCCACACCAACAAAAATGCTAAACTTCCTAAAAGGACGCCTCAGTTTGTTCTCTTGGTTCTTGGATCATGGCTCCTCCTGTGCACATGGGCCAAGCACGGAGGGCTGAGCAGTGTAGCAGTGACCCTGGCCGTTACCTGCGGGCACCAACCTGCTCCTTCCTTCCTTGAGTCCCCAGGAAGGATGTGAGGGCGCTGGCTGGGAGAACAGTGCCTGTGGTACTAGGTGTCCTTTGAGGGCCCCTCCCTGTGCTGATTGCCAGGGATTCTGGATGAGTCTCCTGTATGGCGGGGGTGGACCCCTCCTGGCTGGCCGTGCCCTGCAGAGCCAAGTCCCACTGTGGACACAGAGAGATGGCGAGTGGTGGCAGGAGGGTGGACGGATGCATGTGGTAGGCCGCCTGCTGCCCTTGAATGTGGCAGGTTACTTTTCTGATCTTTTATTTTAAACTTGTCTTATATTTTGAAAGCAAAGTGGTGTTTCTTTGCTGTTCCACAGCTGCTTCTCTATTTGAAACTAGTGATTGGAACTGGTGTCCACAGATCCAGAACTGGTCGCATTCTGAGTCCGCCCTTGATGTGTTGTTGGTGCGGTGCTCGGCTCCGTGGTTGCCTTCTGCCTTCCCTCCCGTCAGAGCTGAGTGCTGAGGCCCCGTGCACAGGGAAGGCAGATGACAAGCTTGGGAGCTGCTCAAGGCGAGTGGCCGGACACTTCCTTAGGCCGGCCTCCGTGGCCCTTGGACCTGTGGCTTTTAAGAAGTGCATGTTACCTTCGTATCCACTGCTTTTCTTCACTTACCCATTTCATATCCAGGTGAAGATCTTTTTGATACTCAAGAAAGTTTAAAGTATTTGTTAAAGTCACATGGTCGCTTCCTGGCAGGACATTCATGTCCTTCTCCAACTTTTGTCCTAACCAAAGCCACGTTGGCCCCAGCCATAGGGGCACTGGCCCTGACCATAGTGTGCTGCCCTCACCATGGAGGCATTCGTCCTGTGCACGGGTGCAGTGTCCCTGACCATGGGGTGTTAGCTCAGTCCACAGCACATTGGCCCTCCGGGTGGTGCTGCCCCTTTCACAGGAGCTCTGCCTCAGCCTCAGGTGTGGTGGTCCATCCCTGGGTATGCTAGGCCCATTGCAAAGCTGTTTGCTAGCCTCTTTTATCTTGTCCAGAATGCCACTTTATTTTTGAGGCATGGTCTTGCTGCGTAGTTCAGGCTGGCCTTGAACTCACTGTGTAGCCCAATCTGGCCTCCAGTTTTGAGGCAGTCTGCCCGCCTCAGCCTCCTGAATGCTGGGATTACAGATGTGCATCATCACTCTTGGTTGAAAGATGCAGCTTTTATTGTGACTTTTAAATGCACTGCCAGTTCACAAATAATTTTAAAACATTCTTTTAAATTTCTGTGGAGGTGGTTTTTTAAGGAAAAAGCTTCTGATATCATTAACTGCCTGATTAACAAATTCCAAGCTGGGTTTAGACCGAGGGTACCACGGTGGCCCTCTCTTTCTTCCTGCCTTGCCAGCCATGAGCTGTGTGGGAGCTCCTAACATAAACAAGCGGCCTCAGAAGGGATGGATGAAGGCAGCAGAGGAAAGGGGGCTTGGAAAGGTGATGTCAAGATGTGTTCACCAAGGTCCCTTTTCTGGGCCCAGCCTATGCTGTCGGTGGGGAGTGGTTTTATCCTCCTGGGGGCCCCCTCCCAGCTCTGCTGGCTGCCCAGGCGCCCTGCACATAGGCTCGGATGGAGCAGAGATGAAATCTCACTGACGGAGCCATCGTGACCTTTTCTTTTCAACTCATTCTCAAGCGTTAGGTTTTGGCGACTTCGATAGAGCAAGTTATCTCAGCAGCTGGGTTTAGGTTTTGTTTGTTTGATCTCAGCATGGCTTGCTTTGAAAGGGACGTGTGGGGAGATTATTATTGGACCTACCTGTGGCTTTTTATATCAAGAATTAGAGGTAAGCTCAGGGACGGGCCTCACTGTTACTTCTTGATTGTGTGATGGGTTCTGAAAGTGCCTAGCAGTGTCATAGACTCTCTAGGAACTCCTGCAGTTGCTCTAACTGGAGTTTACCTGGAGGGAAAGCCAGGGTTTGCATGGGGTGAGGACCTGCAGGAGGTTCTGGCTTTGCTTCTCCTGGACGATGGTCATTGATTGCATTTTACCCTTCAGGAGACAGAGACAGAGACATAGACAGACAGAGGGAGGGAGACAGAGACAGAAGGCTGCCGTGGCCCTGGCAGCTCTGAGGTGTGACCATTCAAGGCCAGCGATCCTCCTGCCCCGTGTCTTATTTTCAGTTGGGCTGTGTCACAGGATGGGGGCCGTCCACCAGAGATGTCTGTGCTCCTTGTGCATCTTCAACACTGATGTGTGTGGCATTAAACTTTAAAGTCAGACTGTTGTGCTTCTGCATTGGGTGGAATTCTGGGGATTGTGCTGTCGGTTGGAGATGCCAGCTGGGGCCACTTGTGTCTGGGCTGCAGAGCTGTCCTTTGTGCACAGCCAGCCCACCGGCAGTGTGCCGTGGGGCCCTGGCCTGCTCAGGTATACTGCAAGCCTCAGAGGCACCAACAGGTGTCACACTGGGCTGGGCTCCTGCTGACAGACACACACCTCTTCGGGTCCTCCTCCGGCTCAAGACAGCAGTGGAGAGTGTGAGGTGGCTGTGGGGTTGGTGCTTATGAGCAGGCTTTGTCTGTCAGCTGGGTGGCCCTCAGGGCAGAGTGCCGCAGGTAGACACAGCCACCGCCTTGCTTTGTATAGAAAGGGAGGCTCCACTATTGTTTGAATTCTAGGATCTGTTAACTGCTCTCAAGAGCTTCCTCGTGTAGGCCCTCTTCACAGGAGCTCGAGTGCCCTGCAGTGTGTCTGTGTGTGCTCCTCTTGGGCAGGGGCAGTGTGTCCTGATGTCAGGTTTGCTTTGTCCCCCAGGAATGGTCCTCGTGCGGAGTGAGAATGGGCAGTTGTTAATGATCCCTCAGCAGGCCCTGGCCCAGATGCAGGCTCAGGCTCATGCCCAAGCCCAGCCTCAGAATACCATGGCGCCGCGGCCGGCGACTCCCACGAGTGCCCCTCCTGTGCAGATCTCCACCGTGCAGGTGAGTGCATGTCCATGTGATGTGTGGCTTCCTGGGCTGGGCTTGCCCTGTCCACTCCCTAACGCCACACACACACCAGGGAGACTGTGAGGCAGGGTGTGTCCTGTGTGAGCGAGTCCCACCATCAGACGGGGCTGGGAAGGCCACAGTCTCCTGTGTTCCTCCTAGCACAGGACCATGCCCACATGGCAGAGCCAGATTTTGTAACCAGTGCTCCACATGACTGGCTGAATGGTGTTCTAGTGGACACTTGGACCCTGCTGTCCTGACTGCACCCTGGTCCTGTCCCTGGCTTCTTGTGACTTTGCCTTCCTATGTCTTAGTTTCCTCCCCTGCAAAGTGGAGATGACATGAGTCAGTGGCTCTTGGGACTATCTGCAAGACCGAGTCACACTTAAAGCACTAAGAGTGGAGGAATAGAGTGAAGTCCCAGGCAGCACAAGAATGCCACAAGGCGCCCTGCTCCCCATATGTCAAGCCCAGGCCACAGATCCCAGCTCCAGGCTTGGGGGGAAATGTACCCTGCTTGTGGAGGCTGAGCACTGTGTCTAGCCCTGCAGTTTTCTGGGTGCATGTCAGCATATGACTTGTCCCCTTTGCTGACACATTTCTGCCTGTGCAGTGACTGCTGTTTTAAGCTGCTTGACAGCCTGGCAGCTCCTGTCTCCTGCAACTCAGGCCCTGCTGCTTTGGGAGTTGTGCTTCTGTCCTGTGGACAGGGGCGTTTACTCACTTGAATGGGTGAGATGCACCCCGACCCTGGATCTGAAGTAGCTCAGAGTGGCCCTCTTGGGTCTGCAGGATCATGTCCTGAGTGAGAAGTGTGAGGACAGTGCTTGTGGTGTCGCTTTAGCTTTGGGCTGGTGTCATCATCTGACTGTAACGACTGCTGTTGGTCTTCTCACACAGCCTCCCCTGAGCTGGCCCAGGCCTTGAGATGTCTCTGCATCCATCAGCTCTGACTCTCCTTTAGAGCTCACGGCCTGATCCTGGGGTGTCTCGACCCCTCTCAGTGTGGGATAACATCACCCCAAGACAGCAGCACAGTTGTGGGTTTTTCAGATGTCTGCTTTCTTTAAAGAAGTATAATGATAGTTTTAGGATAATCTATGGAAAGATTTCGATGATGTATTTGGACCTTGGAGAGAGAACTCTAGTCCTCTGGTGGCTTCCTGTTGAGCGTCCTAGCATGGACAGAAGGACTGGTTTTTGTGTGCAGTGGGTGGGAATTACTTTGTTTGTGGCTTGTTTCAGATTGATCTTAACTTTTCAGGCTCCTGGGACACCTATTATTGCACGGCAGGTGACCCCAACCACCATAATTAAGCAAGTGTCTCAGGCCCAGACGACGACGGTACAGCCCACTACAACCCTACAGCGCTCCCCTGGGGTGCAGGTAAGAGGGTAGGGCTGGCAGAACACCATTTTTCTCTGATGTGAAGATCAGGCCTTAAGAGTTATGAGTTATCATATTGGATGCAGAGTTGAATTTGCAGAGGAAGGCTCTCCATAAAAGAAAGGTTTTTCTTACTACTGATACAGAATTGTTCAGAGCTCCTTTTCTTTAATGTCACATAGAATTTAATGCTATAACCATTTTAAAAGCATTCTCTGATGCCAGAAGTATAATTGAAAATCCTGCTGTGCTGTATTAATATTTGACGTACAGCGGAGAGGCAAGAAAGCCTGGTGGGAAAGGTTTGTGTGGACACCTGTGCTGGGCATCTGGTCAGCGTTGCTGTTGCTCTGCACATGGCTCATGTGGTTCTTGCACGCCTGTGGAAGGCGATGCCAGCACTCCCCTCATCTTGAGCTGAACTGAGGGAGAGTGTGGGGTTTGCTCCTGGTCTCCAGCCTCACACTGGCTGCCAGGCTGCTGCCTTCCCCTTCACCAATAACGATAGCATGGTTCTGGAAATGTTTAGCATGGCTCTACTTGGGGCAGAGACCTGCTTAGGGGAAGACAGACCTGGCTGGGGAAACAGCCTGTCTGGGCCAGTCAGGTGGGAGTAGCTAGAAGCAAAGTGGTTCCTGGGTGTTTCCTGGGCTTGCGTTCTGAGTGTACGGACTGCTGTGGGTCTCCTGTTGATGAGGCACCTGCTGGGCTGCACCTGGCTGCCCCGTGGTACTGCTGGCTGGGCACTGGTCCCCTGCACCGTGGGGTCCTGAGGCTGAGTGGCGGGTGGAGCTCAGGGCAGTGCAGCACCTGGGTTCTTTTCTCTCCTTGGGGCGTAGCTCTGTTTCCTTTGGTGGCTGCAGAGGGGCAGGTTGGGTGGCTGAGTGGTTCTGCCCAGTGGAAAGGCCTATGCATGCTGCAGCAGGAGATTCCTGCGAGGACTCTGCTGAGTCCCTTGGGTGCACTGCTTCTCAGACGTGGCAGTTGTGGTGAAGGTGGTGGAGCCCCAGGGTGGGTTCTTGTGTCACACTTAGTGAAGCTGAATTTATCAGACTAGGTAGATGTGATCTTTGTGCCATCTACTACATTCCCGAGGCTGTAGGAGTAACTTTTGAGGTAAAGAGATTGAACATTGCAGTCCTGGACGTTCTCCTCCCCGACTCCATCCCCTGGTCGGTACTTGGTTTTTTTTGGACATTTTCTTCATTTGAAGTTTTTGACTTGGCCTGATAGCTCCCAGTGACAAGGAACGCGTGCTTAATGTGGCAAGGGGACCTGCCAGAAAAGCTTGTCACCTCCTCAGAGCAGCTGCAGGGTGGCTTTGGGAGCCCTGGCGAGCCTGGAAGTGGGTCAGTCGCAAGCAGCTGCTGAGGCTGGTGGCTGTGATCCCTGGGAGCTGAGGATTTGTACTCCAGGGTCACACTGCCCCCTACCTTCCAAAGTCAGAAAAGGGCAGTGTGTAAAAAAATTGGAGGAAGAAAATGTTGACAGCTAGATTTATAAATTGGAAAAGCGCTGTTTAAAGTGTTGGCAGGTATTTGCATCGTGATTGTTTATGTGAAATGGCAATGTTAAGGTTTGGCTGCGGCCCAGTGATTTGAGTTGCTGCCGAGTTTTGAAGTCTGGGTACCACTTTGCTGGGTGTCCCTGTACTTGAGTCGTCAGTCCTTCCCACTTGCAGGCTGCCACCCACTGACAACCCGCAGTGATTTCCTGGATGCCCTCTTTCTGAGGTGTTGTGATGGGACTGGCTTTTGGAGCTGAGGAAGTTGGTGTGGTGGTTTGTGGGGAGCCCCGCTCTGCCCCGCCCCTTAGTGTTGTGTGGCTCTGCAGGAAGGAGTATGTGCCCAAAATCAGCACTTTGTGTGGACAGCGACAGGGCTTTCAGGTGTGACTTCCTCTTGGGTTGGAGATTCTGAGGATGGCAGCTGGCTGGCTAAGGGAATTCATGCCCACCGCGGTGCATCCAGCTCTGTTGGCTTCTGAAGCCCAGGTGCTTTCCAGTGATCAGCTTCGTTCCAGCAGGTTTTACCTGGGGACAAGACAACTCCTCAGGCACTCAGTCTGGTGTCCATAAAGGTGTGGGGCTGATGTCAGGGCCTTAAGGCACCTTAAGTGGCTCCATGGTGTGAATCCATTGGTCCCTGCCCAGCTGGCAGAACTAGAGACACTGAGGTCCCATGGCCGTTGGGTGTCCCTCCCCCTGCAGGACACTTTCACTGGCCTTGAGGCTGTGACTCACGCTGGTGGCATGAGATGCACTCACCTAGTGTTTTGCATTGTGGCAGCCTCAGCTTGTCCTGGGCGGCTCTGCCCAGACAGCCTCACTCGGGACGGCAACAGCTGTTCAGACCGGGACACCTCAGCGAACAGTCCCAGGGGCAACCACCACCACCACAGCTGCCACGGTAAGACTGCCTCTCCCCTCAGGACTCCAGGGACAGTGGGGCCCATCGCTTGCGGTGAGGCAGTCCTGGGTTGTCTGTCGTCTGTGCCTGTCTGATGTGCAGAGGAACTTGTGGACAGCTTGGAGCCCCCAAGTCCTGTCCCTTTCCAGAGCTATCCACTGCAGAGAGGGCAACTGCAGCCTGAGATGTGTGGGGGCTTGGCTTTGCCACACCTTCTGGGGTGGGATTGAGAGCAGGAACGGTAGGAAGGGGGGGGCGCGGCAGGAAGGCCAGGTCTTTCTGCTTGAGGTTTCAGACCACACAGGTGTCCACAAATGCCAGAGCCTGGGCGCCACCATCTGGGCAGGTCCTACCCGAGCAGCACGGTGACTGTAGTTGGTGGAGCCCAGTACCCTCTGTTTGTGGCTGTGCCTCAGGGCCTTTCCTGAGGGGTGCACACCTTCCGGCAAATGGGGATGCTGGCTTTGTGACATTTTCATATTTCTTGGCTGAGATTTTTCCATTTGCTTGTTTTTAGTTGCTATATCAGAGTTTAGTTTCTTTTATGTATGTTCAGATCGGCATTGATCTGTCTTCATGATAAGCCATAGTAAGTAGGATGAACGTGCCTGTGGGTTCATTTCTCACACTTGGTGCTGACTTAACTGCCCTCTTAGCAGTGGCGTTGCTGGGTTGCGTGACACACAGACTTGGTGTCGCAGGGGCCTGGGCTGTACCCTTCAGTACGAGGTACTTTCCTGAAGGAACTTGAGCGTGAATTTACGTGTCACTTTCCTCGTCATACATGGGATTGAACCCAGTACCTTTGCATTGAGCTGCACCCCCAATCCTTTTGATTTGCTTATTTTTAGTTTTATTTTGAGTCTCACAGGTTGTCTTGAGCTTGGAATTCTTCTGCTTTAGCTGCCAGACTACTATGTCATAGGCACGTGCCACGCCCAGCTTTTGCGTGTTTTACCTGCAGACATTTCAGTTTAACCAGAGGCTGTGATGAAAACCTTTTATGACTTTTTAAAACCTGTTTCTTTCAATCCAGGAAACTATGGAAAACGTGAAGAAATGTAAAAATTTTCTGTCTACGTTAATAAAACTGGCTTCATCTGGTAAACAGTCTACAGAGACAGCAGCTAATGTGAAAGAACTAGTGCAGAATTTACTGGTAAGAAGAGTTTGCGTGAAGTCCCCCTTGCCTCTAAGCATTCTGCCTGTGACGAGCAGCTATAGCTGTGTGGCCCATGTCAGCAGGAAGACGTCGCAGGCGGTGGTAGGGTGAGGGAGAGGTGTGCACACCTGTTGGCTCAGCTCGGCCTGCCCACCAGGGCCTCCCTCTGTGCTGAGTGTGGAAGTGCCCTGGGGGCTCAGACTGCCTGCCATGCCGAGCTGGCGTTGGCACCCTGACAGCTGCCTGCTGCCTTTATGCTGTGAGCCATGTCTGGCTCATTTCCTCTCCACCTGTGCAGCCCATCGCTCTTCAGCTGAGTCCAGCAGCCATCTCCAAAGTGCTGTGCTCTTCCCACGCCCTGGCAGACCCCCAGCCCTTTCTTATATGACTTACTTGCAGCCCTGCATGCTGCCAGCCACATCTTCTGACCTCAGCATCACTTAGATTGGGCTGGGCTGCAGCAGTGAGAAGCCTTGAGTAAGAGTGGTCATGTCAGGAGAGGCTCGTCTACCTCTTGCCATGGTCCCAGGAGCCAGCAGTCTGGCTGGCCCATGTGCCTCAGGGCCCCACGAGGGTGGCCCCTTCTCCTGGTGCAGACTGCCTGCAGTGCATCTGTGCTCCAGCAGTAGACGCACTGCACAGCTCCCTGCCTTTCTCCAGCCCATCCTTCCTCCTCCTCTCCCGTCTCTCCCTCCCCACCTTCTCCATCCCATCCCATCCTCTTCCTCCTCTTTATCTTCGTCCTCTTCCTCTTCTCAGTGATGAATCCCTCTTCCCCCACCCCACTCCTGGCCAAGCCAGAAACCTGGAGGACTCCCAGTGGCTTCTTCCTCTCCTTAACTCACGAGTCCCAGGTCCCAGGCTTCTGCTCACATGTATGCTCTTGGCCGCCTGACTTTGCTTTTTCCTGTTACTTTGCACTTGAGTCTGCAACATGGTCTTTCCTGGCTAGGCTGGGTGGTGCCCTGTCCTCACAGCACAGACTTTGATCGTGAAATTACTCTTAGATTGCTGTGTCTCCTAGCAGAAGGCTTGGCATTGAGTAGGTATCTGGTAAGCAGTGAGTGATAGTGGCGTTGAGGAAGAAGCTCGTGACAGAATCTAGATGTGGATGAGTCACGCGTCCCCCAGCTGCTGCGCAGTAGCGTCCAGGGTGAATGTCTGGTGTATGTGCACCTGGGAACCTGCATTTGTTGCAGTGTGCCGACTTCCCCATCTACTCTGTAAGAACCGCTAGAGCAGCATGATGCTGAGTGAAGACGTGTGTGCTTGAAACCATATTCATTGCAGAATGTCATGTGGATTTTATTTTTAAGGATGGAAAAATCGAAGCAGAAGATTTCACTAGCAGGTTATACCGAGAACTTAATTCTTCACCTCAACCTTACCTTGTGCCTTTCCTGAAGGTAATTTAAAGCGCATGGCACCTGAAACAGCAGCAGTGAGGCCCAGTCGAGGCGTCACAAGTGCCCCGGTGTGTGTCTGTGTCACCTGGCTGGGCAGGAAGCCTGTGGTGCCCTGGAACGGATGTTGGGTTTGCTGCTTAAAAGCAATTTTTTCCATGAAGTTGAGTCCCTGTCTGGCCTCGTGGGTCTGCTGCATGTGAGGGGTTGAGAAGGGCCTGTGTTCTGGAGGGTGGGGGGTCCATCTCCCCAGATCAGACTTGGGGTTTCAGGAGTGTGCCTCCTCTCTCTCTCTCTCTCTCTCTCTCTCTCTCTCTCTCTCTCTCTCTCTCCCCCCCCCTCTCCCCCTCTTCTCTCCTCTTCCCTCTCCCTCTGTCTCTTTCTTTCTTTTGAGACAGGATCTTGCTATATATAGTTCAAGCTGGTCTTCAACTCACTTTGTAGCCCAGACTGGCCTCAAACTCCCATCAATGCCCATCTCAGCCTCCTGAGTGCTGGGATTACTGGCATGCACCACCGTGTTGCCTTCCTTAGAGAATCGTTGCTGTCATAATTGGCGTTCTTAAGACTTTAGAAAATGCTGTTATTTTTCTTTTTTCTTGAAACACATTTTAGCCAGTTCTTACTAAGAATAATCCAGTTGGTGAGAGTCAAAAAGGGTTAGGGTTTGGTGGGTGCTGGCGCTGACATCCACAGATGCTGCATAAGGGTCTAGAGTCTGTTTCATGGAGCTGGGGGTGGTCTGGATGTTAGAGAGGAAAGCCGTGGTGCGCGTGGAAAGCCATCATGCGCACTGCCCCTGAATTCGCATGTCCGTCTTCCCACAGAGGAGCTTACCTGCCTTGAGACAGCTGACCCCCGACTCCGCGGCCTTCATCCAGCAGAGCCAGCAGCAGCAGCCTCCTGCCTCCCAGGCCACCACCACACTCACAGCCGTGGTGCTCAGCAGCTCGGTGCAGCGCACGGCCGGGAAGACGGCCGCCTCTGTGACCAGTGCCCTCCAGCCCCCCGTCATCAGCCTCACGCAGCCCACACAGGTTGGCCTTGGCAAGCAGGCGCAGCCCGCACCACTGGTATGAAGGCACGAGGAGCCTTGATGGTCTCCCGCAGCCCACCTGCTGTGGGGCACTGCCTCCAGCCTCTTTAAACAACCAGCCATGACTTGGAGAACCCTCTGCCGAGCCAGCAGGGAGGCTCCTTCTAGGAAGAAGCTCGGATATTCTCTTAAATAATTAAAGTCTCTATTAGTGTCTGAGGCCCTGCAATTCCATGTTTCCTTTCTCAGTAAACAAAGGGAGCTCTTTGGCCCATGGACACGTGTGCTTGGGCTTCGGGGGGTCACTGGTGTGAGCAGACCATGAGTGAGTGTGATATGGGTGCCGGCGGGTAGGAGGGGACATGGACCCGCTACGGCAGGTGATTGGGCAGAACAGCTGACAGTGACAGTGTGGCCTGGGAGACACTGGGTGGAGCTGCGGGGTGACAGCGCCTTTGTGGATGGTGACTTTCTCAGCTCCACAGTATAAGGTGTGTTCTTCCCTGAGCCCACCTTTGCTCTGAGTACCCCCTGCTGGAGGCTATTGATGAAGACCCCAGAGGGGTTTCAAGTGACACCATGCAGGCCGTTCCCTCGCACAGGCCCCCCTCTGTGTTAGGATGGGGCTCTGTGGTGACCTCAGGTTGCACTAGTGTGCTCGCTCATGTGCTTTGTTAAAGTTTGAATTTGTTTTTCTGTTACTGCTGGCGTGGAGAGCAGGCTGAGGGGACAGACAGTAAGAGGAGGGTGGGCAGGTGCCCTGTGCCTTTTGATACCGCAAGGCTAGCGGTCGCTGGGCCCTGTGCTTTAGCATGGTGAAAGGACAGAAGGATCCCAGTGGGAACTCAGTGGGGTCGTTTAACCCAAGGTGGGTGCTGCTGAGAGGGCATTCACCGGATCAGGTTGTGCTTTTTGCTGGGAGGCCCTGGCTTCTGGTGCTCACTTCCACCAGTGGCACCAGCAGCTTTCTTTCTGCGAACAAGCCGTGTTCAGCAGCAGGCACGGTGCTGTGCGCCATGTCCCGGATCCTGGCTGTGCCTGTGTGCTGCCATCAGGCCTGGGGATGGTCCATCTGCTCACTTGGGGGCCCCCAGGTGTGTGTGGAGACAGTGTAGCTCAGCCTGTCTAGTGTTCCTGTTCATTGGTGTGGCGTTGCAGAAATGGCTCTGTGCAGGCCGTGTCCCAGCACTCATGAGTGACTCGTGATGTAGGGTTCGCCCACCAGGCACCTCTAAAGCTAGAAACGAGACTCTGAAGACCCAGCCCCAAAGATCTGTGGCAAGACCTTGCAGACCAGAGCCTGTGGCTTTTGGCAGGGGTCTGCCCACTTTGTCTTTGGGCCCTGCTTCTGGGAGCAGTGTCTGGCGCATAAGAAGTGCTTCATGCTGCCTACTCCTAGAGTCTGCTTTGTGCAGGGTGAGGGCAGGCTGGGTACAGGAGCTTATTAGCTTTAGCTGCAAGAGTGCTTGGCCCAAGCAGGGTGTACGAGATGATGGAGGAGAATAGGTTGTGCTGGGCCTTGAAAATTCTCCCCTACTTCAGTACAAAAGTCATTTGGTTCTTATAAAAACCTTTGGTGGCGGGGGGGGGGGGGGATTGACCTTTGGTCACCAGGGAACAGTGCCACTCTTCTGTGCTCCAGAAGCTTTCTGCTTCCTATCTGGCCCCAGGACTGGCCTGGCCCCCCCACTGTAGCTCCCAAGCAGTGGACGCACCTGGCATGCTGCCTGTGCCGTGGCACTGGCCTGGCATCACCCTGTCTCACCCTTTCCAGATTCCCTGGAGGCCACGTGTGGAGCAGCAGCTGAGGGCATGGTCAGGCTTCTTTGTGGCCCTGGGTCTTGCTGGCTCTCATAGCTGGAGTGGGCATCGTGGTGGGACAGATGAAGGGAAGAGCCTGAGCTGTGGAATGGGCATGGCAGCCTGTGAAAAGTGTGCTCACTTGCCTTGCCGCTCTGTCCCAGGTGATCCAGCAACCTCCGAAGCCAGGAACCCTGATCCGGCCCCCGCAGGTGACCTTGACGCAGACACCCATGGTTGCCCTGCGGCAGCCTCACAACCGGATCATGCTTACCACACCCCAGCAGATCCAGCTGAACCAGCTGCAGCCAGGTGAGGGCCCAGAGCCACTGCTGCTCAGCACAGAGGGCCTCTCCCAGAGCTGGCTGTTAGGGGTTATGTTTTGTTTTGTTATTGTAGCAATATATATATGTATCTATATCGTAAAATTCACCATGTTAACCATTCTAGGTACATGGTCAATGACATCATTTTTAATATGTGGCTGTCACACATGGTTTAAGGCTTTTCAAAACTTTCTGTAGCTGCTCAGAAGGTGACGGTCTTGCCCTGGGGCCTTAAAGTGCTGAAGCCAGTTTTGCTGTGCTAACAGTCTCTGTGGTCTCCACTCTCTTTTGCTCGGCAGTCCCTGTTGTGAAGCCCACCGTTTTACCTGGAACCAAAGCCCTTTCTACTGTATCTGCACAAGCAGCTGCTGCACAGAAAAACAAGCTCAAGGAGCCTGGGGGAGGTTCATTTCGGTAAGGACCAAGGCTGTGGGTCCCTGGTGGTGGCAGCTCTGTGGCTGTTCCTCCCCCTTGATGCCAGCTGCACCTCAGCATGTGTACCTGTGTCCCAGCACCAGTTTTGGCTAGGGAGGCGCCTTCCCCCCAGCAGAAGGTAAAGCAGCCCAGCTGACCCATGCAGCGGAACCCTGCAGCTCAGAACTCCAGGGTCGCTGCTATCCTAGCATGGTGCTTCGTGTGTCATCAGCTTCCCCTCAGTTCCAGAAGGGCCAGCACCCTGGCTTTCCTGAGTAGCCAATCTGTATGTCCCCTGCAGGCGGAGTTCTCTGAGACCTGTGCTGGGGAGGCTGTGGAACCCTCTTCACTGTGACTGAGCCGTGGGCTGTGTGTGTGGTTCAGAAAACTTAGGTGCCCCCTCCCCCCACCCCGCTTTCTTAAAGTGATGCAGCAGGGCAGGGCTGTGTTGGGGAGCCCTGGTGGCCTGAGTAGGCCCAGAGCCCAGACAGGACAAGGTGTGGTCCAGCAGGAGGCTGGTCACCTGAACTGGGTGGCAAGGCAGGCGAGGGACACGTGCAGGTCAGCAGTCACACACCCAAGCTCCTTGTCCTGCTGAGGAGGGTGCTGCAGGGGTCAGCTGGAGTGAAGCAGTGGTCTTGGGTTAGAGTTGGGCTCAGTGAAGCACACTTAGCATCTGCGGGTGCAGGCGTGAGCGTTGCTTTGCCCCCAGAAGAGTTTGGACACCTCTGAGGCTATGTCTTCTAGAAGCAGTTTTCCATGAATAGAAATAGGGTTCCTTGGAAAAGAAGCCAATGCCGAGGCTGGGATAAGGGAAAGGCAGGATACACCTGACTGCCTTGTGAGGTCAGTGTGGGGCTCAAGATGAGCCGAGAGGCGGCCGGCTTCCTGTGATCCAGGCGGGGGCAGTAGGGTCATACAGGGTAGCTGGCAGGCACAATGGAGCCACAAGCCTGTTTAATAGCCACTATCAGCTGACATGTGGAGCTGGCAGGAGGACTGAGGAATGCACACAGCATCAGAGCATCTCCCCGAGATATCAGTCACCCAGGAAAAGGCAGGCCACCCCCCCGGGCTGTACTCAGGGTGCACATGGGGGCCTGCTTGCTGGAGGGACAGGCAGGCAGCCAGAACAGGGTGCCCCCGCCACAGCTGCCCTGTGGCCCCCAGGTGTCAGGGAGTGGCAGAGGGTGTCCCAAGAAGGAGATGAAGGGGTCTCCTGCCGAGGATGCTCCTGGACCCTGGCTGCACAGGGCTAGCCTAGGCTGCTGCACGGGGCCTTCTCTGTTGGAGACCCTTGTCCTGGATGTGGCCGGTGGCAGGGATTGGGTGTGCTCTTCCTCGCCTCTCCTCGTCCCCAGAGCAGCACTTTTGGGTGCTGCTTGTTGGTGCTGCTGTTTGCATGTGACAGGTCCAAGGAAGGGCTCGTGGCTGCGGGTTGCCACACAGGGCCTTTTCGCAGAAAGTGTCCAGGTGGCAGAGCGTTGGGTGCACAGCTTACTCTCAGATAACCAGGGGATTCTCTGCTGCTCTTCTGCCTCCTCTGAGTTTGAGAATATTTTTAAAATAAATTCATGTTTGCTGTGGTTTTGTAAAGATGATTTCATATGGTGCAGAGTCCAGTGTTCCTGGTGGACGCAGCAGGGACCAGTCAAGTGTTCTGGTCTCCTGCAGACAGAGGTGCTTCCCAGGCGCAGTTTGCCTCCAGTGCAGGAGGACAGGGCCCATTTCCACAGGGGCCCGCTGCTCTGTTCTTGTTGCCAACAAGTTAGAGCCTCAGTGCTGTCCTCATGGATTCTGGGACAGCTGTGACTTTCCCTCTTTTTTCTAGCGATGACGATGACATTAATGATGTTGCGTCGATGGCTGGAGTAAACCTCTCAGAAGAAAGTGCGAGAATATTGGCCACAAACTCCGAGTTGGTGGGCACGCTGACGCGGTCCTGTAAAGATGACACCTTCCTCCTCCCTGCGCCTTTACAGAGAAGGATATTGGAAATAGGTGAGCCCATCCCTTGCAGCCAGCTGTCCCTGGGATTTGCTGTGTCCTTGTCCCTGACCTTTGCAGCGATCAGCTCCCTGTGAGTGTGCGGGTCCTTTCGCCTCCCTCCTGCCTGCCCCCTCGGCTGTGCAGGGCAGCACCTGGTGGGCAAGAGGGGAGACAGTGGAGTATGAGCAGAGGTGTGCGAGGGGTTTTAAAATACTCTTTCCTTGCTTGACTTCTAGGTAAAAAGCACGGCATAACGGAATTACATCCAGACGTAGTAAGTTATGTATCCCATGCCACACAGCAAAGGCTACAGAATCTGGTAGAAAAAATATCAGAAACGGCTCAGCAAAAAAACTTCTCTTATAAGGTAATGGGGCCGTTTTCCTGAGAGGAATGTGTTTCTGTTGTCAGTTCCTGCTCCGGGGCTGTCGGGAAGCCCCTGCTCACTGCTGAGAGAAGGCTGAGGTGTCCTGAACACGCACTGTGGTTTTGAGTGGTTTGGTCAGCCATGCAGGGTTCTTGGGCTCCGCAGAGCTGCACTGGGGAGGAGGCCCGGGGCTGCGTCAGTGAGCACAGGAGGGGTTTCACCTTGAACGTAGTAGCCCTGTTACCCTTTTTATTTTTATTTTATGTTTTTTATTTTTTGCAGTAGTAGGGTTTGAATCCAGACCATTCACACTGAGCTATGTCCTCAGCTCTTTTTATTTTTTGAGATAGGCTCTTGCTAAATGACTCAGGCTGGATTTAAACTTGTGATCCTCCTGTCTCAGCCTCCCAGAGTGCTGGAATTGCAGGTGTGCACACCCCCTCCACACACACCTGGCTACTTATTGCCTCTTAAGTATTGTGGGGTTCTTTTTCTTTTTTTGTTTCTTTCTTTTTTTTTTTTTTTGTTACCAGGAATTGGACTAGGGACCTTGTGCTTGCCAGGCAAGTGTGGTGCTGCTGAGCTACATTCCCAGCCCTTATTTTTTCTTTTCTAACAGTGTTTCTCTACAGTACTTCAGGCTGGCCTGTCACTCACTAATGTAGCCCAGGTCAGCCTTGAACCTGGGACCCTTCTGCCCCAGCCTCCTGTGTCCAGGGCTTATAGGTGTGCTGCACTGTGCTGACTCACATTTTAAGATCCTAGAGTCTTCTGCACTGATTCAGCCCTACTTGCCGCTGGCACTGGGTCCTTCTCTTGGGCTGAGCTGCCTCTAGAGTTCTGGGGGCTCCCAGGCAGTCAGGCGCTGTGCCTCACAGGCGCTGCTTGCACTCTGGGCCAGGGCCTTCTTAAAAGGATTTGGAAGCTTTACAAGTGCTCCTGTGTTACTGCAGAAAAATGTGAATGTTGCGTAGAAAGAACCAGACAGTGTCAGAGTGTGTAAAGTGGACACGGGCTGGGAGACCCTGAGATGGCCAACACGGCCTCAAGATACGAGGTGCCCAGGGCTGCTCATCAGCGGGGGTGGGGGTGGTGCAGAAGTTGTGCATAGATCACCTGGCTGTGCTGAGCAGATCTTCGCTTCCTGGGCTTCCCAGGCTTGTGACAGTATTTCTGCCTTTTTTGTAGGATGATGACAGATATGAGCAGGCAAGTGATGTTCGGGCTCAGCTCAAATTTTTTGAACAGCTTGATCAGATTGAAAAGCAGAGGAAAGATGAACAAGAGAGGGAAATCTTGATGCGGGCAGCAAAGGCAAGTGCCTGCATTGCTCTCTGGGCTTCTCTGTCTCAGTCCCTCCCTCGTCCCCACCGACAGGCACGCGCACACGCACACACACACACACACACACACACACACACACACGCAGAGTGGCCAAAGGCTGGAAGGTGACATGGGAGTAAGTAGGGCTGCAGAGAGAAGTCTTGGTCACTCAGTAGGCTCTGGTTGCAGAGGGGACATTAAAGCTCCCGAAACGTGGAGCTTAAGATCCCTAATCCTCGCTCACCCCAGATCTGCCCCAACTTCTGTGCAGGTGCGTGTGAGTCCTCTGCTGTGTGCCAGGCTCACGTTGCACTTTGATGTAGAACAGTTGGGGCCAAGTGTGTCACTTCTCATTGTCAGCTGTCAGATGGAGACTAATTCCATGGTGAAACTTGCTGTGAGACAAGAGGGTCATATGCTTCGGCGATGGCCAAGTGCGAGTCTTTTCCCCTACTGCTGAGAAAGACCAGTTCTTGAGCCTAGATCCTGTGAGACTGTGTCCGGGTCCACTGTTGTCATGTTACATTGGATCCAAGGCCTAGGCTTGGGAGCCTCATGTTGAAGATTGTACCCTAATGATTGGAATCATTGCAGAATGATTCCAGTTTGCTTAATAATGCTCCCCCGTGGTGTACAATCTAAACATTTATCCTTTGGCTATGGGTATTAGAGAGAATTAATGTGACCTAGGTGGGTAAGGTAACATTCATTAGGTGAAATATGGTGGGTCATAACTTATTTTCCTTTTCTGACTTGTTTCTAAAACAGTCTCGATCCAGACAAGAAGATCCAGAACAATTACGGTTGAAACAGAAGGCAAAAGAGGTAAGTGTTTTAATCGTGGAATCTTCCCTACACACTTGAAGCTCATCATCCTACATGCCCAGAATGGCTAAGGAAAGTGGAATTTCAGAATATGGGTGTTGATATAGCTGTTTAAAATTTTCAAGGTTTAGAGAATGCCAAATCGAAGGTATTCTCCTGTCCAGATGGTTTGTATTCTGTTTCTCAATTTGGCAGTGATTTTTTTTGGGGTTGGGATTTAGTCTTTGTACTAAAACTTATTTTTATTTCCTGAGCGTTTTAAAATGAATATTGATTGCTTTTAAACATTCTTATTTTTCTGGTTACAGAATATGCTCACTGTTAAAAAAGCCAAAACATTAAAGAAGTCACAGTTTAGGAAATGTCAGGAAGCCCTTTGATGCCTGCATATTGCTTGTGCAGTAAGTAAAACGTGAGAAACGCTAGCCCTTGTTTCCTTTCCAACACAAAGATGCAGCAACAGGAACTGGCGCAGATGCGACAGCGGGACGCCAACCTCACGGCACTGGCGGCGATCGGGCCCAGGAAAAAGAGGAAAGTGGACTGCACAGGGCCAGGATCGGGAGCAGAGGTACAGCGGCAGTGAGGGAGAGGTCGGGAAGGGACGTGGGAGAGCGGTAGGAGCTGCCCTCCCTGGGTGGACGCTCGGGGGTGAGCACGGACCTCAGGCCTTGCCTCCCTGCCTTGAGGTGTTGGTTTGCCTTTGGAATTTGGTCTTCACATCGGGTCATTTGTGGGCATCACATGAGCAAAAGTTCTCTGCGTCAGGGTGTGTGAACACCATGGTTTTGCCATGCTGAGTTCGGGCTGACTTTGCAAGGAATGTGGGGTCTGTGTCTCGCTACTGTCCCACCTGTAGCAGTGGGAGGGCTGCCGCAGGAGGACAGGCAGGAGGGAAAGGAGCTACTTCCTGTGATCAGGCTTTATAGGTTGCTGGTCATGTTTCTTGTCATCTCCATCTCACTAATAGTTCTACAGCCAATCTTAGTGTATTACTGTTGTGGTTTCTGAGACAGTCTCATGGTGTAAGTCAGGCTGGCCTCAGACTCACAGCAGTCTTCCAGCCTAAGCCTCTTGAGGACTGGAAGGACAGATGTGCGCTGCCAGTCCTGGCTGCATTGCATTGTTTTTGCCTTAAACTGTTAATTCCTTATTTAAAAGTAACAGTTTGGAGGAAGGAAAACATAGGTTTTCATGTTTATGTCTTAGTTGCCATCTCTGGAGTCCTGGTTTCTTTGTGTAGACCCCCACATTCTGTCCATGCCACTTCCCTTGACCTGAAAGTCAGCCTGTTGCATTTCCTGTAACACAGGTCTGCTGGCAGTCGAATCCCTCTACTTTAGTTTAATAGAAAACCCTTGTGTTTTCCCCTTCTTTTTGAGGGATATTTTGCCTGGCTATAAAATCCTGGGCTGATTTGTCTCCTGCAGGATTTTCAGGGTGTGGTCCCTCACCCCGGGACCCACTGTCCCTACTGTGCTTCCCCCCTGCTTGCTGACCCTGTGAACCTGTACTCTAGAAGGGTGTACTGTGTTTAAGTATGGTTCTCCAAATTCAGCCCGCTTCAGGTTTTTGGGTCACGCAGACCTGTACGTGAAACATTCTGCCCGTTATTTTTTCAAATACTGTACTTGCTCTGTTCAGTCTTCCTTCTGCTGGGCCTCCAGTTGTGCACAGGCCTGCAGATACTGCTGCCAAGGTCCTTAAACTTGCTTTTGTTTACTTCAGAGTTATTTCTCTCCGTTCTCGAGATGGTGATTTTCCCTGTTCTGTCTTTCAGTTCCTTCACCAGGTGGAGCTCAGCCATTTCCAGTTGTCTGTTAAACTCTACTGAAGTTTACATTCATCAGTGTATTTTTCAATTCTGGGATTCCCATTTGATTCTTTTTTTAGTTTCTCAATCCATAGCTGAGGTTCTTTGCCTATTTATTGAGACCATGCTTTTCCACACTCTTTTGAGTGTATTTATTAAAGCTGCTGAAGTTTGCTTCAAGTCCAGAACCGCTGCCAGCTCGAAGTCTCTTGACCTCCTCTTCCCCCGATGGTGGGTCACCTTGTTTTTGGAGAGTATCGCAACTCGCCACAATGGGTGGTCAGGCAGTGCTGCGCCTCCCATGCTCGTGTGGGCTCTGTCATGCTGGTCGGGAGGATCTGCAGGAAGGTCACAGTAGTTCTCAAGCTCCGCTGTCCTAGCTGGACTCTTCTGCAGGCTCTTCTTCCTGTCTGAGCTCGGGTGGGTTTTGCTGTGTGGGTCTCACTGTAGGTGTGGATTCTTTAGTCCTAGGGAGACGTCTTTCTGACATCTTGGTCAGTTGCATGTCGGGCAGGCTGAACTCCCGGCACCATGGGCTCCTTCCTCGCACTTGGCCTGGCCCCAGTGGTGCTGTTTTGCCCTCAGCCCAAGAGTATCTGCTGTGTGCTGTGCTTTGGGCAGTTGTGTCTTGTTCACCAGAGTGAGAATGGACTCTGTGGTGGGCTCAGATTGGTGACCTCACAGGATAGTGCTGCCCCTCCAGAGGCCATTGGAAGTATTTGGGACCCAGGATGTACTGAGACCTTGGTGCTGTGTTTCCCTAGGTGCCAGCATCGGCCCCTGAGCAGTGCTGCTTTGGCACAGAGGCTGGGCTTTGGGGAGTGGGTGCCACAGAATGTAGGGCAGAGCCCTCCTGGTGCGGCTAGATGAAGACGCTGGGTACAGGGGGAAGACCTCCCTGGTGGACTTCTTTGTGTAAATGTGTGTCTGGGCTCAGGCCAGTGGACCTACATAGAGTAAGTCCTTGACGTAGGATCGAGTTCCATCCTCAGAGAATGTTCATAGTCCCACGAAGTGAGTCTTACACACTTTGACACAAATGCACAGTGGGGAGTATAAAAAAGCCAAACCCTGAAATATAGTAGGTTCCCGACTGTCCTGCACTGCTGCACACTGCCACGCATGCAGGAAGCGCCCAGCAGCACAGTGGTGACTGTGTCTGGCAGACATGCAGCCCCTCTGAGCTCAGTCCCGTCCCCCAGTGACCGGGGGAGGTCTGTAAGTCAGGGGCCAACCACAGTGAGATTCTGGGTGGGTCAGAAGTGAGGAGGAAGTACAGGTGCAGAGGGCTCAGCTGATGCAGGACTGGACCTGCTTTCCCCTGAGTTGATTCCCTGTCAACTTCAAGTGGTGACCACTGAGTTTATTTTTTAATCATTAGACACTCATGGACTTAACATGTTTACAGTGGGGCCATAATTTGTGTCTTGCTACCAGGTGGCTTTTGGATTCTGTTCCTGCTCGTTTGAACTGTTGGTGGCTCACATGTGATGTTGCATTAAGCAATGTGTGCTGCTTCTCAGGGACCTTGGATTGCAGTAATGCAAAGGCAGGCATGGACTTGGCACCCTGAATGTCACCGAATTACAGCTCCTTCAGGAAAACATTAAAATTGTGCAAAAAGTGTAACACAGTTAGCTTGTGGTACAGCATTAAGTGCATTTACTCGTTGTAATTGCATATTTATATAGACCAGTGATGGGGTACTTACAGGATTTCCATGTTACAATTTAGAGAATTAGTTATTGATAAATGATTCACAAATGTGAGTAAATTTCTTTCAGTGAAGTAAATTTGTTGCTTGTAATTGCTTTCATTTGTGTGAATAGCGTTCATATTTGGACAGAGATTATTCATATTGGGTCTGTTTATAGGCTTTTTGTTAATCTTACTAGGAGGGTGACTGAAAGAGATGGTCGGATCTGTTTGTGGCTGCTCAGCAGACGGTCACGCCTGGACCTCGGGTGGGGCCCACAGGTTCTGGCGAGCTGCAGTTGTCATTTTCATCATGGTTCACATGTGCAATCTTTGGCCAGGGCGGCATCTTCAGCTGCACTCCCAAGTCCTGTTGGGACATGGTCCCAGGTCCCTGCACCTGCAGCACTGTAGCATTCTGGGTTCCTGTGTACCCAGCCTGCTCCAGCCCTGGGAGCGCCCTTTCTTCAGAAGGCTCTGGCTTCTCCTGGTGGGAAATGGTGCTGGCAGACTGTGGCTGGGGCCTGGGATCCCGGTTGTCTCTGGAGTTTTGGTCTTTTCAGTGGACGGGGCTGGAAATGTGAGAATTCCCATGGATGTTTCCAGTTCAGGGAATTGAGGTTTAGAGGCATAGGCTTTTGACCTACACTCAGGTTCCTTCTGGTCTTCACTTCTCACAATTCTAGTTTCTCTTGATTTCATCGCCACCTCATTTCTAAGGTTTGCTAATTCTGGTTTATGTTGTTTTTTTCTGGCCTCTTCCTGTTCTCTTCAGTGTCGTTTGGCCACAGGACATTGCCATTTTGATACCCTCCTGCCGGAACCACTGCTTCCCCACGCCCTCCTGTGAGATGTCAGGAGCGTTTGTGTGGAAGCAGGAGAGCCCCATGGGTGCATACGGAGCCCTCAGGCCTGGGCCGCCCCTCACCTTGCTGTCTGTCTGACGCCTTTCTTTGTTTGTATCTGCTTAAGGCAGTGATCATCCAGCTGCCATCATATCCATGCATTTGTTTTTTGTGGTGCTTGGGATGGAATCCAGGGCCTCACGCGTGCTAGGCAGGCTGTGCACCATTAAGCTGCACCCCAGCCCTTTCCCTGTACCCCAGCTCTCTCTTGTATATTTGTTTCCCAGCCACTTTGGCTGCTAGAGTCCCTCTGCTACCAGAAGAGGGTTATGGGAGAGGCCTGTTGTTAACTTTAGACCTGAGTGCTAAATTATCTGGGCTCATTTCTAAGAATAGAAAAAGGACGCATAGTTCCAGCTGACTGGAGTGAGGGCGGGGACCCGGCTGCACGGGAGGACACAGGTCGCTTTCGGAAGGCTGCTGCCAGATGAAGAAGAGCTCGTGTTGCCCAAGACTGCTGGGCAGAGTTCTTTCATACACTGCTTGGCTTTTTCTCTTTTAAACTTTAGGGATACCCAGGAAGGAATACCTGGAATTTAAAAATTCCCTGCTAGCATTTATTTCTGTGCAATAGATCATTTTATCTTGTGCTTTTAATTTGTATTTCGAACTTACAGAAATGTCTGAAAAAATGGTACAGAGAGTTTCCATACATTCCTCACCTTGTTCACCTGACGTCAAACATTGGTGTGATACTGCTCACCTAAGACCTTATTAGATTGTTTTCTGGGTTTAATTTTTTAAAAAATTGATGTTTTGTTTTTTAAAATGGTTTTAGGTTCACATAAAAAAGAAGAGGAAGTGCAGAGTTCCCGTATGACCGCGTATCCACACTGCACACACCCTGCCAGGCGGTGCTTTCCTGTGGTCCTGGGCGAGCGCTGGCTGCTGCCTTCCCCTGCAGGTGCAGGTTCTGTGGGCTTCGACGGGTTCGGTGGCCCGTGGCCTGGATGGCTCTGTGCTCCACCTGCACGTCCTCCTGCCACCACTGCTTTGCCCTTTCCTGGTTTGTCCCTTAGCGAGCAGGGCGTGCCATGTGCAGCCCCTTCAGACTGGCCCCGTCCTTCAGCTGTATGCACGCGAGTCCCCTGAGTTCCTGCGTGTCTTCTCGTGGCTTGCGAGCTCACTGGTTTTATTTAGCCTTGTCCGGGGGTAACACAGTGTATGCATTCACCACTGAAGGGCATCTTGGCTGTTGCCAGGGTCTGATAATTATGAATGAAGCCACTGTCATCGTCTGTGCGCAAGCTTTTGTGCACTCATGGCTTCTCAATGCCTTTGGTAAATACCCTGGAGTTAATTACTAGGTCCTGCGGCGGGAATATGTTTCATTTGTGGAGACACAGGTGGCCTGTCTTCCTTCGTGGCTGTGCCGTTCTGCCTTCCTGCCAGGTGTTGCTCCAGGCCCTTGTGCAGTGGCGCCTCACCGCCGTTGTATTAGTTTGCACTTCCCTGAGGACATGACGTGGAACATTGTCTCCGTGCTTGTTCCCCACCTGCCTTGTAAGGACTCTGTTCAGGCCTTTTGTCTTGGGTTTTCTTGTTTGTTTGGTCTTTTTGAGACAGCATCTCACTTTGCGGCTTAGACTCACCTTGAACTTGCACTGATATCCTCCTGCCTCAGCCTCCTGAGTGCTGGGGTCACAGTATGTGCCACCACGCTCCGTGCACCAGCTCTTCCCTGATGCTTGCCTGGTGGTGCTCTCCGCTGTTTCTGTTTCTGTTTGTTAGCTGGGGTTCCATAAAGAAAGCTGCCCCCATTCATTTGTTCATTCATTCATTGAGAGACTTAGCGTGGGCTTTGCTTGGGCTGTGGGTTGTAGTCTGTTCTGCCTCTTCCTTTGTTGTTCAGATGACCCCCTCACTAGGTAGGTGTGTCTTTTCTCCTGTCTTCTTCCTTCCTCGAAGTGCACCCTGTCCCCACCCACAGCCGTCCTTGGCTGTGGAGCTGTGTGGTTTGTTGGGGCTCGCTCCTGTGGGTACCTCTGGCTGTGCCCCCTGCACGGTGCCACCAGTGCTGTGCAGAGTGACTTTGCCCCTGTGCTGCCTTGCTGGAGGCGGGTGCTGGGCTGAGCTAAGTATTCCTGGCTTTCCTGGGCAGGGTTCACCTTACACGGTGCCCTAGGGGACAGGCTGCTGTCCAGCAAGTGCTGTTGTAGGTTTTGTGTTTGTCGGTCGTGTGGGCACATGCCCATGCTTTGTGACTCAGCGCAGGTGTGTGGTCTGGGCATGGTGCTCTGCGAGACCTTGAGCTGTGCTTGGTGGCCCAGGGCCCGACCCTCCATCTCCAGCTGGTGTGGCCATGCTTTGTCCTGCTATGCTGTGTGACGGCTGTTGGTATCAGTGTGTCTCTGTGCTCACCTTGCTGGTCCTTGTTTGTGATAGGTATGTGCTGCTTGGTGCTGGCTGCAGCCCTGCTATGATCCCAGTTGGCTCATTGTCCTCTGGTCAGCCGCCTTCACTTTGTCTTGGGCGTGTCTGGTCAGCTTGTGGCCGGGCCTTGTGTCAGCTGGAAGAGGCTCTTTTTAAATAGGCAGGTGGAGCTCCCTGACCTTGGTTGATATTTGTGGTATTGGAGAATCAATCCAGGGGCTCACACATGCCGCACAGGTGGACACCCCCCCCCCCCGCGATATTCCCAGCCTTTTCAAAATTGTTTCTGTGTATTTTTTTTTTTTGGTACTGGGGACCGAACTCACGACCTTGCGCTTGCAAGGCAGGCGCTTATGCCGCTGAGCTAATGTTTGAGACAATCTCAGTTAGTTGGGCGGGCTGGCCTAAAACTCGCAATCCTCCGCCTCCTGAGTTGCTGGCGTTAGAGGTGGGCAGCTCTGCACCTGGCTGAGACCTTTGGCCCCACGGCCCAGCCTGTGCTTCAGATCCCCACTGATTGTTGGTCTGAAGCTCTGTGGGTGTTTCCAGGCTCCCCCCACCATGGCGCCTTGGTGGGAGACTCTTCCTGCTGTACCTTGTGCTCCAGGGCCTATGCTGGCCTCCAGCGGAGGCCTCCCTGGCTCAGGACATGGGCTGGCCACGTGCCTCCTCCCCCTCCTTCGCTGCATGGTTCCGATGCTGTCGCACGCCTTGTGGGCTGGCTTCTGCCCTTGCCTTCCTGAGCCGCGTCCCGCCCTGTGGCTGGGCTGTCGGCTCAGCTGGGCAGCCCTCCTGACCCTGGGCCTTTTCTTTTCATGGGGTTTCTTTCTCAGCTTCCCGTCTTCAGAGCGCCTCACTGCTGGTCTGCCTTGCCTCTTCTCCCTGGCCCGGGAGTTCCTCCATGTGGAGGGTAATCTTGACTTGTCTCCCATCTTCTCAGGTCTTCCTGGTGGTTTTGTTTCTTAAGTGTTTCCCAGGTTTGGGGCATTTTTGATCAGGGTAAGTTTTTGACCCTCAGTGCTCACCCAGGCATGTTTGTTGTGTGCACAGTGTCACCTTAAAGCTGTCCTATATCCTGCCAGGAGCTCACTCCACTTCCCTTTGGCTCCAGATTTGCTGCTCTCCCTCTCTTGCTTCAGGCTTTCTCCGGCGGTTTGTAGTGTCGTGGCGCCCTCTTCTGGCAGCTTGGTGAAGTCCAGGCTGCCACATTTGCTGTGGTTGCTCAGGACGATGCAGAGCAGCTCTGGGCTTGTAGGACCTAACTTCCCCTTTTCTCCTTCCTCTCACAGTGCAACCCTCAGGGCTTCCTGGGGTCAGGTCCTTTCCCCACACACCCCTCCTCGGCCTGGTGCCTCCTGTCGGAGAAGGCCGCGCCTGGGCACCGTGTTGTTCCTCCCTTTCTGAGCTCGTGTGGCTGTGGGCACCTGTTTCCCCGCATGGATGGCCTGCCTTGTGCACCTCTGCACTGTGCTGCTCAGAGCTGGTTCTGAGGGTGGCCAGGCACTGCTGCTGTCGTCGCTCTGAGGGTGATACCATTTCACCTGCTGTCTTTGCAAGCGGGTCCCAGCTCCTGAAGACCCTTGGGGTCTGGGGCCAGCGCCCTCACCCCGTGCCTGGCCTGCCTGCACTCCTTCAGGGCCCAGGCTCCAGCATGCTGCTCAGTGGGGCTGTACCATGGGCACGCTGCTGGCAGAGCGGCTCCTGCAGGTGCAGGGACCTGGTGCTGCATGGCCCCACCCCGGGAATCCCCGGGAAAGCGTCTTTCTGTTTGCTTTTCCATGAGTATTGCGGTCGGTCAGACGCACAGGGGCCAGTTCGACCTCATTTACTTACCTCTGTCCCAGGTGAATGTTCATGGCACCGTCGCACAGAAAGAGGTAGCCGGGACACAGGGAGCATTTTGACCCTGGGTTCCCAATCGCCCTCTTAGGCAGAACAACCTGTGCTTCAGCCCCAAAGGTCTGGGCCAGAGCCACTCTCGCTGCATCCAGGTTGGGCGCTGCGCACCGGCTCCTGGGGCCATCGCTGTCTAGCAGGCAAAGGGCAGAGGCAGGACCAATGCCACCACCACCCCAAACCTCAGCAGGTCCCCCGGGCTCCGGATGAGTGGGTGGAGGGGCCCACCCAGCACAGCCTTCCCTGTCGGCAGCCCCCGCCCTGAGGCTAAGGGCTAGGTTTGCTAACTGTCATGTCCCGAGGCTGCCCTGTGGGCCCCTGTGAGCGTGCCCTTGTCATTTTTATAACTTGAGAGAAACACGTTGGTGTCTGTGGAAGCCTGCGGTATGGCAAGCCTTCTCGGCTTGTACACACGCAGTGGCCGTGCCCCTGTGAGCCTGACACAAGACACCGAGCCCCGGGCTACTCCTTGCTGGGCAGAGCTTGCTGGGCCCTCAGCTGGTGCTGATACTCGCTTGCTGGTGACTTTGGGGCACCAATTTTGATACTGTTTATCTCGATTTCTGGCTTTTAGCATCCCTTAAGTTTTGTGTCTGAGGGGAACACCCTGCCCTCGTCTCAGCCTTGGTGTTAGCCATTGTCCTCAACCCTGAAAGGGGCGATGTGAGACCCGCCCGTGCACTGCACTGCTACCACCTGGGCTTTCTCTCGTGAGCTCCTAGCTGGCCAAGGGGCTTTGTCACTGGCAGCAAGTGCGAAAGCCACGTCTGCAGACCGTGGCAGGTTTGGAGCCCACCCAGTCTGAGTGCTGAGAAGGCCCTGTTGTCCTGGCCCCTGGGGAGAGAGGCCGTCTTCCATGCCGCTCCTGCCAGGCCCCCTTCCCTTCCGGCTTTTTCCTTCCAGAAGCTGGCTTATAGCTGTGCCCGGAGCTCCAGGTGCCCACACTTCTGCTGTGAAAGAAGCCCACACTTCTGCTGGTCAGGCTATGGCCACGGGTGGCTTCTTGGGACTGGAACCGTTCTCTTCGTCCCTTCTGACTGCTTATTTCCCCCCTGGCCCTTGAAGGGGCTCTGTGGGTCACATAATGCACTCTTGGGGTGGGGGATGACTGTGAGGCAGACCTTGGAGAGCTTCCACCCACGCGGCGGCCACTGATGACTGTGCTGTCTTGGGGCACTTGAGGAGTGCACCCCTCCCAGTGGGCTGTCAGTTGCCTGTCCACAGGTTCTGCACTTGGTGCCATGCCACAGGTGGGGTGGCCCCACTGTCACCTGCTGTCCCTGGCAGCGGGCCCCCTGCTGGGCTGTCCTGCTGTAACGAAAGTCGCTGCTCACTTCAGCCTCCTCTGCTCTGCCAGAGAAGGCTCAGATGGTGCCTCTGTGGCATGCGTGCTCTGACAGCCTCGGGCACTGTCGCCACCAGGACAGAGACTAGGGCTCAGCTGCTGCCTGGCTCTGGTAGTCAGTGCCCAGCAGCATGTTGGGTGGGGTGGTGATGATAGAAGTGGTGGACACTGCTGCTTGGCAGGGACACTGCATCCAGCCCCCAGTGACTCTGCCTCAGCTTGCGACCTCAAGGGGCTGGGTGTTTGTGCAGTGGGTGCAGCAGTGGGCATCTTCAGCGGTGAGGCAGGGTCGGAACTGCTGAACGGCCAGCTTCCTCAGCCGGCCAGCGGCTTGCTTGGCCCGGGAGTTGAGGCCTAGTGTTCTTAGCAGCCAGTGGGGATGGCACAGCCAGGTGTGGCACCAGCGGTGGGCCCTGGCCTCCCCCCACACCCTGGGCAGCCTTGCTGCTGGCACGTGGAGGTCAGCTGGCTGTGCCTAGCCTTGTCTGGCCCCTTGCTTTGTCTGTCCTGCCCAGGGACAGGGTGTGAGCTTTGGGAGCTGGAAGGGTGGTGGTCTGAGTGTGCACCAGAGCGGGGTCTGCTGCCCTCATGCCCTGTCTACAGGACTCGGACCGCATACCAGTGCACTCTGTGGGCCTGTTGGAGGACCCTGTGCCATGCCAGCTGCCTCCAGAGTGGGGATCCTGGCACATCAGGGGACACTTGCGTTACCCCTTCTTTCCCTACTTTCTCCATCCCCCCACTGAGCGCCTCTAATGCACCTGTCTTCTCCTTTCTCGTCCCCAGGGCTCGGGCCCGGGCGCTGCGGTCCCAGGCAGCTCCGGCGTGGGAGCCCCCAGGCAGTTCACGCGGCAGAGAATCACGCGGGTCAACCTCAGGGACCTCATATTTTGCTTAGAAAACGAGCGCGAGACAAGCCATTCGCTGTTGCTCTACAAAGCATTCCTTAAGTGACGCGAGGAGCGGGCGTTCTGACGAGACGCCTGGGGACGTTTTTATATGTTTGCAGATGACGCCTTTTTGTAATACGCAAATGGGATATTGTTTAAAAACAGCCACTTCTTTACAATGGACAGTTTTATACTCCTGTTTCTAAATCAGCTCAGTGTGGAAGAAAACCCGTTTCTGTAGCAGAGATACAAAGGCCTGTGGATACTCTTAAAGGACAGCTAAACCCGAACTCATCCTCGATTGAGTGGCCTTCTTGCCAAACAAGCCATATATAAAGACTGATGGAATCGTTTAGCAAATAACTAGCTGCCCTGTCACCTCGTAGCAGTTTCTACCTTATTTGTGCGTTTTGGTTTAGTTCAGCCTAACCGACTAGGTGTGTGTCTGCAGCCACGACCTCCTTTCACTTATTTTATTTTTGTAGCAGTCAGTTGGCAAAGCCAGCTGATTTTTAGACTATTTATCTCTGCTCTCCCTCCTCCCTCCACTCGGAACTCCTCGGGAACACGCAGTTCACTGTCGCGCCGGTGCCTCGGGCGCCCCCGTGCGTCTGCGAGGGAGGCCGGGCCCTGCCCGGCGGGGCCCCTCTAAATGTGCTCGGCATCTGTACAAATGCATTTTATTTGCTACAGTTTGTGAAGCTGTAAAGTTAAGAGAAACGAGAACCTTTTCAGCATAAATATATTTTACTTGCACTGTGTTTTTTAGCTAAAAGTGAAAACTTAGATTAAATAAAATCAGAGTTGAGAAGAATCATCAAGAGACTGTTTCTCAGTGTGAATCAAGTGTTGAAAAATGGTTGGTGTATTTTGTCAGTAATTGTACATAATTTTTGGCACATAACATAAAAATGGCTATGTAAACTATAATTATTTTGCTAAGAGACTGTATGCAAGCTGTGGGCCAACTTTACAGACGTCCAGAGCAAAGCCCCTTCTTTGTACCTATTTTTTTATTACAAATATACTAATTGGTTCTTTATATTTTCAGAGGTTATTGTATTAAATTGTCTATGATAGGACTTTTATGACTGTACATACCTGGGCTTTCTCCGTGTGAATCTCACGTTAGACTTTAATTCGCGCGTGTGAACTGAAACGCTGACCAGTATTTTTATCAGCACCTGAGAACTGTTACACCTTTTATTTTATCTTTTAGGAAATCCCTGTCTTTCCATTTTTTCATGTAAATTTTGCACAGTTACTTGTTCATATGTAAATATTTTACTTTCAAAAAAATGAAGTTTTTAATTGCTATTGTTTTATAGAGGATTGAAAGAAAATTAACTCCTTTATTAAAAACAAATTTATCTGTATCTGTTTTGCCTTTTTTTCCAAGTTTCCTAACTTTCAGGAATCCTGCCAGAGAGAGGTCAGCTGCGTCCTGCCGGTGTTTGTGACCAAAGCCCGGTGCACCCAGTGACTAGGCCCTTGTCCTACAGATGAGCTGAGGTGCATCCAGAGGAGACAGGAGAAGGCCCAGCGGGTGGGGAGACGTGTGTGCACACAGACACACACATGCGCACACACGGTACCCAGGGGATGTGGGAACACACACACCCCACCCCACCCCACCCCCACACCACACCACACCACACCACACCACACCACACCACACCACACCACACACACACACAGTGCTGCAGCCAGCTGGTGACAAGACACCCCAGTCCTGGCAGGGACCTACAGGGGCAGCGCTGAGGTCTCTATCAGCGTTGCATGTTGGCCTTGGCGAGTAGTGGCTTCAGGTGGGGTGGGCGTCCAGGCCCAGCCTCCTCAGTGTCCACTGGGGCACAGTGTGCATCCAGGCCCAGCCTCCTCAGTGTCCAGTGGGGCACAGTGTGCATCCAGGCCCGGCCTCCTCAGTGTCCAGTGGGGCACAGTGTGCATCCAGGCCCAGCCTCCTCAGTGTCCAGGGGGCACAGTGTGCGTCCAGGCCCAGCCTCCTCAGTGTCCAGTGGGGCACAGTGTGCATCCAGGCCCAGCCTCCTCAGTGTCCAGTGGGGCACAGTGGGCGTCCAGGCCCAGCCTCCTCAGTGCCCAGTGGGGCACAGTGTGCGTCCAGGCCCAGCCTCCTCAGTGTCCAGTGGGGCACAGTGTGCATCCATGCCCAGCCTCCTCAGTGCCCAGTGGGGCACAGTGTATGTCCAGGCCCAGCCTCCTCAGTGCCCAGTGGGGCACGGTGCCTGTCTGGGCCTTAGTGGGCGAGCGCTGCAGTTGGAGCTGCAGTTCCCGCCTGCAGCAAGGGCTTGATGACCTGTAGTGTGGACAGGCTTGTGTCCACTCACACTGGAGGGCACTGCTCCCATTTGCATGCCTATCATCCTGGTCTCCTGGGGCTACTGTCTCAAAGGGCCATAGACTCCAGCCCTTAAGTGATGGAGTCCTCACCGTTCAGTCCTGGAGGCTGAGATGGAGGTGCAGGCAGGGTGGGTTCCTGGGTGAGGGGACCCCACAGTTGCCCTGGCTTGAGTCTCCCCTTCCTGTAAGTTATACTGAATTGGGGCCTGCATGAGGGACCCCATTTCGGCCTGGTTATGATTTCCAGATATAGTCCCTTTCCAGGGTCCTGGGGGCTCAGGCTCCACCGAGACTTTCGGGAGGAACTGGGGTTCACCTCGTAGCTACTGTGATGTTGGACGATGGGAAAATAGGCCTGAGTTTTGATGTCTGGAGCAGGGAGCTGTAGAGGGTATGGTTTCCTGTTGTCTTGGGAATGCGGCCAGGGAGATGGATGCATTAGCTCTTGCTCAGGTGGACTGGGCGTGACCAATACCTTCTTGGTCTGAAATAGTAAAGAAAGCTACACTGAGATTTTTGCAAGTTTGATTGATTTAATTTTGGCTTTTCTGCTTTTTCTGCTGGGTCTGGTGAGTGTGCCGGGAGGGTCACAGTTTTGTTGCTGCGTCGCATGCCCACGTGAGGGTCCCCATGGCGGGGGTATGGCCATGGAGCACCAGCACTGCCCTTGATGCCACCCAATGCCATTTCATGTCCCACAACACATCAAACCCCATCCTCAGCCCAGTCACATGCTGGGGCAGAGGGCGTTAGGGTTCACCGCTGGAGACAAGGAGTGGGCCGTGCACTCCTGCTCTTCCCCACTCCACTCCCCAGGCCAAAGGGCGAAAGAGGAGATAAGAGTTTGGAGAGGAAGAAGGCGAGGCAAGACCTCACGATGCATGGCTGAGCACAGGGCAGCTCCAGGAGTGCAGCCCTGAAGGTGCAGGTAAGCTCAGCAGGACCGCAGGATGAGAGGCCGGGAGCCAGAATTACTTGAAAATTCTGCATCCTTAACAATAGAACATTAACAAAGAGGTCCCATTCACAGTGGCATCAAAATAGTGAACAGCCGGAATGCATTTGGTGAAGGATGTGTGAGGCTCTTTTCTACTAATTAGAGAAACCGATGAAGACCCGGATGGAGAGATGCGTCGTGCTCACGGTGCGCTCCCCGGAACGCCAGAGACTGAAGAGTGGAGCTCTGTCCCATCAGAGACCGACAGGCCGTCCTGAAGTTCACCAGCAGCTGAGAGGCCGTGGGAAAGGTGGGCACCCACATTCCTGTGCCGCCGGGAATGCAGACCACAGCCCTCAGGACGCTGCTGGGTTCACGGGTCTGTCCGCGACGGGGGAGGCAGCGGAGGTCAGCAGCTGATCCGACATCACCATCATGGGGCAGAGGAAAGTGGCCTCCTGCCGAGGGCTGTGACAGGGAAGTGTGAGCCTTGAGTTTGTCCTCACCTTGCAGAGGACAGACACGAAGCCTGGTGCAGCTGGGATCAGTTACTCGGAGGCCGAGGCTGGAGGATCGCACATTAAATCAGCCCTGGAGAACTTAGGGAGGCCCTGCCTCAAAAGCTAGGCCTATGCCTCTCATCCATGCCTGGACTGATGCCCACATCCAGGCGAAGACTCACGAACTGTCATAGCTGCCTTCCCTGTAACAGGCGAGAACTAGGACAAGAACAAGTGCTTGTCCACAGGGCTCGCGTTCCGGAGGGCTAGACTGTTGGCCCTGGCTGTGGAGCCACCGCAGAACAGAGCCGTGGGGGGAGGGGCTGCCCGTCGCCGCCAGTGTGTGTCACTGTGGGAAAAGCAGTCTGTCCAGGCCACTGTGTGTCTGTACCCTGGCGATGGTTTCACGGTGTGTAGGAGGCCGCACACTGTGAATCCACGCAGTTTCCATCAACTGGACCTCAGAACTGCAGAGGAAAGAAGGGAAGGAAGCGGAAAAAAAGGAAAAAAGAGAAGGGAAAAAGGGGAGAAAAGAAACTTCCGGTGTGGAGGCGTGGCGGGGGCATACCCAGGAGCCCCCCCAACTCCTGGGCAGGCCCCCCGCCCCCCAGGGCCTAGCTCTTCTGGGCAGCCTTTGACGCTGCCATCCTACTAGCGGGCACTCCCACTGCTGCCAGTGCCGTGAAGCCCTTCTCCCCACTGGGCTACCCCCTGCCTCCCAGCAGCCTCTGGCACTCCAAACTCTCGGCCGGAGCTCTGGGGTTCCCTTGGGTGCCTCCAGGCTTGAGGGAAGGGCTAAGTGAGGGTGCAGAATGCTGTTCCTCCCTGCCTGGCCACGCAGTGCCACGGGCCACACTGGACAGCAGCTGCTCTGCCTGCCAGCTCATCCCGCCTCTGGCCTGGACTCTGGCGTGGCCTCTTGGGGTCACTGGCACAGGCCGAGGGGTAGCTATGACCCCAGCCAGGTCGGTGTTATCTGCCCAAGTGTTTTGATCGCAGGCCGGTCATTTCAGCACTGTGGGGAGGGTGAGCCAAGACTGGACTCATGCGGAGGTACAGAGCTGCTGATGGACCTGGTGGCTCCCTGGTGAGCCCAACCCAGCTGACCCGAAGGCCAAGCCATGCTGGTGGGGGCAGAGGGCCGAGGGGAGTCCACTCGTCACTCAGCTCAGCCTGGGCCTGAGAACTGGTTCCCTGCAGCCGTTTCCCTGGAAAGAGGACCTTGGCCTTCCCATCCCTGCCTCCCTCTGAGGGGCCTGTCGCTTCTCCTGCAGGAGGATTCTAAGCAAGTACAGCCCCAGGACCACCTGAGACCCTCTGAGGGGGAGCTGCTCTGGCAGGGAGGCCCCATCTGCACCCAGACCTGGGGCAGTGGGAGGTGCTGCAAGGGAGGGGAGGGGTCCCCATACCTTTGCTCAGATTTCCTCTTGCTAGGTTCTAGCGAGCTACTGGCCTAGAGCTGGGGTCCCCAGGCTGTCCAAGCCTCCATGTCCAGTGTCTACACCAGTGTCCAGGTGGCTGACACTGGGCCCAAAGCACTGGCACCTGGGGTCTGGGGGTGTGTTGGGGGTGCAATGGTGAGAGCTGGCTCACACACACATTAGGAAGACGAGTTGGCTGGGTGCCTTTTGTGGGGTCACGGCCGCCCCGAGGTGCCTCAGTACCAGGGCAGCTGCAGGTGGGTGGGAAGGGCACAGAGGTCTGGAGGTGGGTTAGGGTGGGGTGTGTACACAGACAGGGCACCCCACCTGCCACGCCGCCCACGTCAGGACCCCTTAGTCCCAGTCGCTGTGTTCAGAGCCCTGGGCAGTGGTGTGGCCTGTGCTGATCTGCAGGAGGTTACTGTGTGCCCAGCCCAGGAGTGGAGTGGAGGACGTGAACATGGTCCATGGAGCTGGGGCACAGTAGGGAAAATGGAAGCTGCCGCCCCAGGGACTGGACCTCATCCCTTACACCGCCGTGGACTAGAGGGGCATGACCTGAAGATGTGCGTGGATGCAGCAGGGAGGGCCAGCACCCCAGCCCAGGACCCACACGTGGTGCCCAAGGCGTCAGGCTCCTTGGAGAGAAGACTCCACTGGACACATAGGACCGCAGAAGCAGAGCAAGTGAGGACCAGCCAGAAGGCCCTGCACGAAGCAGGTGCAGGGGACCTCGTTCTCCAGGGGAGGCGCAGAGCCAGATGGGGTCGCCCCGTCCTCACCTGCTTCAGCCCCTGGAATTTCTAGGATCTGTCAGTTTCACCCACAAATTTGACGGGGGTGGTGGTGCACTGGGTCTGCAGATGGTTTTAGGGAGGGCTGACATTTTATAACACTGAGTTTCCCAAGCTCAGAACATACCATAATTATCATTTGTGTAGCTCTTTTAAGAAGTTTACTCAAGGGCTGGGGATTTAGCTCAGCGGCATAAGCACCTGCCTTGCAAGTGTGTGGTCGTGAGTTCGATCCCTGGCACCAAAAAAAAAAAAAAAGTTTACTCAATAATTTCCTGGAACTTGCAGGTGCAGGTCTTCCACAGCTTTCTGGAAATCTCTCTGTACTGGGATACTGACTGTTGTAAGTGGGTTGTCTTGGTCCTTCTGTTGCTTGATGGACTACCATTGACTGAGCAACTTAGGAAGAGTGGAGTTTCTGCAGCTCAAGACCTGGAGCAAGGCTTGGGCATGTGCTTGGCCCCTGATGGAGTCCTTGGTGGCATCGTCACAGGGCTGAGGGCAGCCAGGTGGGACAGGGCCCTTACCAGACAGCTCAGTTTTACCATGAAGCCACTTCCTAGCCTGTGAATCCATGAGTGCAGGTGTCTATTCATGGGGGCTGCCTGTGGCAACCCAAATGTTGAATATTGTAATCCAAGTATTGTAATCCCTTTTTTAGTCTTCCTTACAATCCAGAAAGTTATATTTGTAATCCCATTGAGACGTTATTGGAATCCTGGCAAGTTCATTCCAATCTACTACCTCCAGTGCAACCCGTGGCGAGAGTAAAGACACCAAGACAGATTCAAAGTTGTCAGCAGCTAAGGGGTCCTAAGTCTGATCCAAGTCTGGATATGTAGACAAAATCCTTGATCCTAGGCTGCTCCCAGAATTTATTATTCTGTGAAGCAGAGGGTGGCTCGAGGGTGAGGGACCGTGAGGATGGCGGGAACTCCGGGAGTAAGGAGCTGGCCAGCTGGGTGGGGAGAAGAGCAAAATGCAAGGATAGTGACATGCAGCAAGATCAATCTGCATAATTCAATTAAGCTGGCTACTGAATTGTTTTAGGAGGCTGTTGCTTCCTTTCTGATATGTACCCTCTTGTGCCCTGGGGACTCATGCCTCTCTGAGGCTCATACCCAGCTGACATTCCTGGAGCTGACTGGCTCTACCATCCCACTGTGCTCCTATCTTTTACAGAGAGCTCTATGCGAGGAAACAGGAGACTGTCCTATTGGCCTTAGAGATTCCATATCAGTACTTTAGCTCACTGTATTTGTGGAAATACCAAAGCTCTATACCTATCAGTACATGAAAATAAGCCTTGATTTAACTAGTATTGCAGCAGTTGTCCTGCAGTCAAGGGGAGTCGCTCAAATTGTCCCCTATAGCCACCCTCATGGCCCAGTCACCTCCCAGTGTCACACCTCCATGGATCATTAACAGACAGCTTTGGGGATTGTGTCTTCAACACATGCAGTTTGGGGGACACATTCAAACAAGTATTTTCTGTAAATTTTATACCTGTGCTGGTATCCAGAGGCTTTGTGCCACTGACCTTGTTAACTGCTGATTAACAGACTGACAGCTCCTGGGGACTTGCCGGGTACATGACTGTGCCATCTTGAGGCCACAATGGGGGTACCCGCCCCGCCCCAGGCCACAGGCAGGGTCTGAAGGAGGTGTAAGCTGGGGGAAGCCCTGGGAGAGGCAGGCACCCAGGAGGGCCGTGAGCAGCTTCGGTTGTCTTTTTTCCGATATGTGCCTCTTACCTCATTCTCTTGTTCTCCTGCACTGGCTGGGACTTCAGCTGAAGTGCTGAGGAGCAGGGCAGTGGCCTCCTTCCCGTCCCCAGGGATGTCTCTTGGCATGGCACCACTCTAGCCCCTGCCTCAGTGCACGGCTGGGTCCTCTGTGGGGTCTGGAACCTGCTGAGCTTCCTGGAGCGTGGCACGTTTCTCCTTTCACCCATGCTACCCTGGGCATAGACAGGTCTGCAGCCTCTCCTGAGGGTGTGTTTTGCTAGGAGGTACAACCTCGTGGCTCCTCATGGGTTGGAGCATCATCAAGTCCCTGTCTGGGCGGGGCACAGGAGCCAGGTCCATCTGTCAGTAGCCTGAGTGTGCACCGCTCCTTTTCCAGAAGTGTCCATGTCTGAATCTCTGCCGCCTGGAGATTCCTGGCAGCCTCCTGTCCCTTCTGTGCGTTCTCCGGGGTCCAACAGCCCTGTGTTCTGCTCCCCAGCACCCTGGACCTGGGTTGGGCAGGGTTGAACCCTAGGATTCCATCCAGTTAAAGAATGGTGGTAACCCGGCATCTGCGCAAGCTCCCGAGTCAGAGCCCTGTGGCCGCCCTTCCCTTGCTGCCCATGGTGCCCCCCACGGCTCTCCTGGGTGCCTGCCTCTCCAAGGGGTTCCCCCAGATCACACCTCCTTCAGACCCTGCCTGTAGCCTGGGGCCTGGCAGGTGCCCCCATTGTGACCTTGTAGAGCCCCCAGGGAACAGCAGTGAGGAAGTGCAAGAGGAAGAAGAGCTGGTCTTGTCAGACTCGGGAGGGCACTGAAATCCATAGTGCAGAGCAGAGTGTCCAAGATGTTCACACACAGCCAGGGGAACAGTTCAGTTTCGGGTGATGCTGTGAAGGGCACTGGCTGCCGAAGGCTGCTTCCCAGGGCAGAACTGCACAGCTTGGTGTGGCCGAGCAGCGCTGCCCTCAGCTCCCTGCAAGACTGAGGGAGGAGGATGGAATGTTTGAGCCCAACCTAGGCAACTTAGTGCCATCTTGTCTCAAAAAATTAAGAGGGCTGAGGCTGTCACTCAGTGCAAAGGTCCCGGGTCAGTCCCCAGCACTCAGCTCACAGTGTAACAGGACAGAGTCCCAGGTTGGACAGCTGTGGCTTGGCTTCTGGTGATGGCTTCCCGGTGGATGTCACGGCAGGTGAGACCCGATGGCACCTGCTTGTGGCCTAGTCACCTCCCACCGGACCCTGCCTCTTGACGGTCCCATCCCCTTTCAACATTGCCACACAAGAGACCGAGTGTCCAGCACAGGATCCCCTGGGGACACACACACAAGTCACATCCAAATGCTAGTAACATTCTGTCCCATGAAACGGTAGAGCTGGGCCGGTGCTCACCCCACAGACAGAAGCTCTCCCCAGTGAATTCATAAAAGTGGGGGAAACACAAATCTTGGCAAGAAGCAGCAGGACCTCCCTGTGCTGTCCAGGGTACCTTACCCAGGCGGGTGGCCTAAAGCCTTCGGGGGAGGGCATGGTGCTGTGAGTGGAGGTGCTCAGAGTCCTGTTGGCCCTGCTGTGCCAGGGACGGGTCATCCTCCCGCCTCAGCTAGCAAAATGATGGTAACAGATGAAGTTAGTCTTTGATGCAGTGAACATCAGCTAACAAAGGACCATGGCTCTGAGATGCCCTGTGCTGCCCAGCTGTCAGCCTGGACAGTGTACAGCCACTGTGCAGGAGGTGGGCTCAGCAGGAGTCTGGGGTGCTGAGAAACAGGTGAAACAGAGCCGAGAGCCCACAGAACCTAGAGTGGCTGAAGACTGGGCGGAAGACCAGGGAGTGCAACAGAGAGAAACCCTGGAGCCTTGCGGATGACTGACCGTCATCATGTGGGACAGGAGGCTGGGGCCCAGCACACAGGTTCAGTCCTCACTTCCAGGACCTGCAAATGTGACTTTACTTGGAAACAGGGTCTCTGCAGATGTGATCAGGGGAAGATGAGGCCATGCTGGATTAGGGTGACTGTAAGTCCAATGACCAGTGTCTTTGTAAGAGAAGAGAGAAGGCAGAGAGGCATGGGGAGGAGAAGAGGAGGAGAAAGGCGGTTGGGTCCAGAAGCCAAGGGATGCCCATGCTCTGCCAGCATCTGTCTAAAGCCAAGCGAGAAAGTGGACAGACCTTCCCCCCAACCTTGAGAGGGATCACAGGCTGCCCGCACCCTGCTTTTGACTTCTGACCTATGGACCTGGAAGACAGCGATGGCCTAAAGCGCCCACTTGTGACACAGTAAGACATCTGGAGAGAGGGCCACTCAGGAGGCGCAGAGCTCACACAAGGTCAGAAGTTAAAAGGGCCCTAGCTCATGGCACACGATACCATGTCCTAAGGGTTTCCCCTTAGAGCGAGGAACTGCTGGTCCTTAGAATAAACACTGCTCCCTCCCTCTGTGTCTAATAAAGCCTAGAAGCAGCTCTCAAAGGATCAGACTGTTTAAGTAGCGTAAGTGAATCCCATAGGAAGGCTCAGGAATACAGAAATATCCAGCACCCCAAGTGGATAAGTCACGTCTGACATTCACTCAAAAATTCCCAGGCACAAACGAAGCAGAATACAGCCCACCAAGAGGAGGCCAGCCAGTCGGTGGGCACTGACCTGCAGTGGTGGTAGGTAACAGGTGGTAACTGAAGAAGTCGACATAGCTCTTGCCTGTGTTTCATGTCAGAGAAGCTGGAGAAAGGACTGAGTGAACAGAGACAAATGATACATACAGAGGTCCAGGCATAACTGCTCGAGTTGAGAACCCTAGTACAGAGTTAGAGTGGGTGAGATGGACAGAGACTGCAGAAAGGAAGGCGAGAAGGTCTGCACATACGCTGTAGGAATCCCCTGAGGTGCCGCGCACAGGGTGTGGCCACGAACTCTGCTTAGTCTACTCGTCGGATTAGGAAATGCCTGGTCGTTAGTGACTGCACTTGCGGGTGGTTGCGCAGGCTTACCTGGGGCGCTGTACGTGGTCCCTCGTCAGCTGCTCTCTGTTGTTCCTCTGCCCTCATTTCACCTATTGTGGTCAGGGTTGCAAGGAGGACAGTTACAATACAGGACCCAGAATTTATAGTATTATTTTATGATGGTCACCCAGACTTAAATACAACAAAGTGCAGGAAATCTGTCCACAACACTAAAGACCTAGGAAATGCAGCTGAGGGTTTGGAGCCTGCAAGAGTCCAGCTGAAGACCCAGAGCCCATGATGATGCCTCCCGTGAATCCAACTGGAAGCCCAGAGCCCACGACATTGACTCATGCAAGTCTATTTCATGGATCTGCCCTGGGAAGGCCCAGAGGTCAGTGGTGGAAGCTAGAAAGTCTGTGCCAGCAGGTGAAGGAGCTGTGCCAGCAGGCTGAGGGTTCTGCATTGGAACCAAGAAGCGACATTCAAAATAGGGACCTGGACCCCTCAATGACAGTGAGGCCCTGAGCTCCTCCGACGATGGGAACAGCCCAGTTCACCTCAGGAAGTCAGCGTGACAAGCTTCTCCTGGAGATTAAACAGCACACATCTTCCCCCCCAGAGCCAGGATGCAGTGATTACAGTAAGGGTCGGAGCTCCCTAAAGGGAGCCACAGCCACTCTCAGCGACAAGCTTGGGCTCCTCCGATGAGAACAGCCGAGTTCATGTCGGGCCAGCATGACGAGCTCCTGCAGGAGAACCAGCGGCTCCCAACAGCAATTCTTAGGAGAACCCACAATGCTTCGCTCTTCCTCTCCACGTCTCCCTTTACGCTGGCAACGTTCCTCAGGTGGGCCGTCTACACAGCCCCATGCTGATTTAATTCAGCTGGTGTTAAACTGGCCCCAGTTTTTAATCCCTAACACCTGCTCTTATTTTGCCTTCCTTCGTGGCCACCACGAACTAAGCAGACCTGCCCTGCCATGAGCTTCTGTGACATTTCTGCCTTGATGACAGCCAGCCAGCCATGAGGATTCAGCCATGAATCCCTGAACCATGAGCCAAATTAAACCTTTTCTCCTTTAAACTGTGGGTGTCAGATATTGTGTACCAGGAATGGGAGTGCTATTAGATAAAATTGTGACTACCTGATTATATGGTTTAGAAGGTTTTGGAAATGCTTTGCAGGAGGTGTTTGGAAAGGGTGAGAGCAGCAGTGCAGAGAAGCCCTAGAAGGCTGTAAACAGGGCCTTAATGATTCTGATCAGAGCTCAGAGGAGCAGAATAAGAGCTGGTAAGGATATAGACGGGAAAGGCCCAGAAGATTTCCGTTTGGAACAAGGACTCTCCTGGCAGTTGGACTACAGGCCACGAGTGTTACACTCTGACAGCAGTTTTATTTTCTGCACAAGTCCTGAAACTTTTCAGGAAACTGAGGTGAAGGGTGGTAAACTCATTCACCTGGCTGGTGAAATTCCAAAGCAGCACAGCATTCAAGCTATGGCTGCTTTTAACCAGATCTGTAGTGAGACTTGGGGGGGAAAAGGCAGAGCAAAAATTTAAATTTAAAACTTTAAATTTTAACCCAGAGGGAGTCATGTATAAAGCCGGGGTCCAAAGAGGAGGCTGTAAAAAAGTTAGAATCATTAAAAAGAGACTACTTCATGCAGACACAAGAAGAAAGATGCCAAGTGAGCGGCCCTCGAGATCCGGTCACAGCCTTGGTGGAACCCAGGCGGCTGCACAAAGAAGCAATTCGCCTGCCCTCTTGGTAAGCGTCTCCTCCAGCATGAGCCAGGAGACCCAGTAGTGTCTCCTGTGAGCTACCGGTGCGCGGACTTGGACTCAAACATCCCAACCCCTGCCCCCCACCCCCCGTTAGCAACTGGGGACAGAGGTCTGAGCGTCTCTTGGCAGGATGACTGTATGCAATACAGCAAATATGGGGGGTCTCCTCTATCTTCTGTTTGAAAGCAAATGTCAGTTTTGTTTCATTATGATTAATTGCTTTATTCAATATTCTCTTTTGATTGATTTTGTAATGTTCTGTCTTTGGTTTGATTTTGCTACACCTAATTGACTAGACTACTATTGTGAAGATAAGGAGATATACTATGGTACCCGTTACTGTTATCCCGGTATCCTGCCGTGAAGTTCTGTACCAAATTCACTGCACTGTCTCAATTAGCTTTGTTCTGTCCTGTTCTGTTGTATTTATACTACCTTCAAAATAAAAAAAAGTAAAAAAAAAAAAAAAAGAAAGATGCCTTGAAGATCATTCAGGAATCAGCAGCATCTCACTAACCACAGGCTTAAAGTGTAAAAGTCATTTTTTATTTGAGAAGAGAGTCCATATGATGCCTGCGTGGGAAGGGCCTTCTGGGGAATTTGTTCCAGGATTCTTTTCACTGTTCTCAGCCATCCAGGTGCTCAGAGGCCATTAGAGCCATGGTGCCAAGGGCCCTAATTTCTGTTTCAGCTGATGGAGAGTCTCAGCATCAGCAAGTGTTGCTAGTAGTACTGGCTGCAGAATGCAAGAGCTGTGGGGTCTGGCCTCTGTCCCGATTCCAGGGGAGGGCCTGGCAGGCCAGGGGAGGGCCTGGGAAAGCAGAGTCCATGAAACTGTGGAAGTGAAGCCTGCAATGACTTTGGAGATGGGGGAAGGTGAAATATCTGCCAAGAGGCAGTGTGGGCTCTGAGTGGAGCTGGCCTGAGGGAGAGAGGCCACGTGGGCTGCACCTGGCATGGTCGCAGGACTGGGCCACCATGGCCTTTGGGACGTACATTTTACCACCGTGTACCCCGGAAGCCAGGTGTGGACCATGGGTACTGATCTGGTCCCTGGTCCCTGGCCATCTGCTGTGCCGGCAGGGCTCCATTCGTCTCAGTCCTCCTATCCCTCCTTTTGGAATGGAAGCATTACCCTGTACTGTTGTACTTTGAGACTATGTAACTTGTTTTTCTTAATTTTTTTTTCCAGAGGTTTACAGCTAAAAGTTGGCCTTGAGTCTCAAGAAACTTCTACTTGGACTTTTGAAAAAGCTTGGACTGTTGGGACTTTGAGGAAGGAATTACCGAGTTTCCAGGTTTGTGCAGGTTAGTTGTTTCATGTTAGGTAGAATTATGCAGTTGTTGTTGTCTTTATTTGGAGATTCAGTGTGGCTTACGGAAACGTTTTGGGTGGAAAGTGACCAAGGGGTAGTTCATGCTGTTAGTCCTGACTGCCATTGTCTTTGGATTAAGAAAGGCTTGGTAGGTTAGCAAAGCACGCTCCTGGTATGTCTGGGTTGGTCATGGAGGTGTGACCGTGGGTACTAATCTGGTCCCTGGCCAGTTCTCTCCTGCACTGTTTCCTGCTCAGCTTCCTGGCCCTCATGGGCCACTCAGACTCACTGCACCACGCCCTCCCACCGTGATGCTCCTGCCTTGGAGCCAGCTGACCATGGACTAACCCTCTGAACCGTGAGCCATCTACCTCTCCTCTTTTAAGCTGTGAGTGTCGGGTACTGCAACCCAGTGATGGGAAAGCTGACTACTACACAGGGAGAAGGAGGAGAACCCCTGAGCCTGGGTGGGCATGTGGGGATAACACGGGGTGAGCTGGTGTGTGTGTGGTGGAAGTTCCCAAGAGAAGACAAGCAGGAAACTGTTAGAATAATGGCTGAAAAATTTTCAAATTTGATGAAATTTAGCAAGCTCAGTGAAACTCAAGCACAAGACTCATGAAACACATACATCAAAGTACATAAAAATCAAATAGCTTTAATAAAGAAAATATCTTGCTGGGCAGGATGTAATCCTAGCTACTTAGGAGGCTGAGACAGCAAGACCCCAAGTATAATGCCAGCTGGAGCAATTTGGCAAGACCCTGTCTCAAAAATTTATCTATTTGTGTGGTTGGTTGATTGTTTTTGAGACAGGGTTTTGGCATGTAGCTTAAATTGGCCTCAAACTCATGGCAGTCCTCCTGCCTCAGCCTCACATGTTCTGGGATTCTAAGTGAGCACCCCCATGCTCATCTTTCAAAAAAAATTAAAGACGGCTCAGGCCATAGTGCTTGCTTAGCGTGCACAAGGCCCTGTGTTCAGTCCTCAGTACTGACAAAAAGAAAAAAAAAAAAGAAAGAAGGAAAGGAAAAGAAAGAAGGAAATAAAGAAAGAAAGAAAAGAGAAAAAGTAAAAAAGATCTTTAAGGAACAAAGGTAAGGATAATGGAAGACTTTTGTTGGAAACTATGTAAAGTAGAAAACAGTGGAACATCTTTGAAGCACCTAAAAAACTTAAATTCCTTATCTAATTTTTTACCTTTAAGAAAGGTGACAGGCTTTCAGAAATGCAAAACTTGAAAGAATCCTTCACCATCAGACCTTCACCCCAAGAAATGTTATAAAAGGGGCCAGGGATTTAGCTCAGTAGCATAAGTGCCTGCCTGGCAAGTGTGAGATTGTGAGTTTGATCCCTGGCACCAAAAAAAAAAAAAAAGTTATAATGATCTTGAGTGTTAAGTAGTCTTAAAGCAAACCCTTCAGGCTGAAGGAGAATTGTAACAAATAGATACAAAGAAATGAAGAACTGACCCCAGGAAGGGCGTAGCTGAATGTAAAGAAGGAAGCATTTGTGACACGGCGATTTAAACAGCCAAGTTACCACAGATGTACAGAGGGCAGTAAGCATGTGAACAGATGCTCAGTCCTGGGGGTCAATAATGAAATGCAAGCTAGAGCCACAGTGAAAGACAGCTGAACTCTACTGGACTAGTCCAGGTGTGCGTCTCGGCTCATCCTGACAGGCAGCTTGGTGGGGAGAAATACTTCTGGCTGTGTCTGTGATGTTTTCAGAGACCGTTGGCAAGTGGGACCCAAGCCGGGGGAGTGAGCTGCTTAAATGTGGATGGGACTGTCCTGCAGGCTGGAGGAAAGAAGGAGGAGGAAGCCACCAGCACGTTCCCTTATTCCCACTCTGCTCCTCCTGGCAGCGACGTGAGCAGCTTCTGTTCATCACACTGCTCATCACACCGGGTGTTTCTGCCTCACCTCGGTCCACAGCGATGCGGCCAACTGGCCATGGACTGGAACCCCTGAAACCGTGAGCCCAAGTAACCTTTTCCCCTCTGAGTTGAACATTCACAGCAGCTTTATTTCTAAGATCTCCAACCTGGGAGTTGATAAAACAGATTTTAGTGCTCGCACACACACAGTGGAAAGTTATTTGGTAGTAAAAATGGAATGAACTGCTGCGTGCAGCCACGTGGATGAATCTCTGGCCGTGTTTAGAGAAAGGCTGGGCCCCGGGGCTCTACCTCTGTGCTTCTGTCTACAGGGAAATCCAGGAACGTGGAGCCAGGCAGCACTGAGCACAGTGGTGCTTCCAGGGACAGGTGGGGTGACTGCAGAAGGCCCGGGGGACTGTGTGGGGTGACGGAAGTGTGCTCACGTGGTTGTGCACAGTTGTCAGAACTCATTGGTTTGTACTTACAGCTGGTGAATTTTGTTGTGGGTAAAACATAGCTCAGGTCCAGCTGGTCTGAAGCAAGCAAAGCAGAGAGAGGCCCAGGAAAGAGCCCGTGAACTGAGCTGTCCCGCTAGGGTCTGGTGCTCGACAGGGCGGCTGGGCAGCTGTGCTGGGGATATCGCTGAGAGGCATCTTGTCTGTTGGAGCCCGAAAGAGCCCTTGAGCATCTTGGGTCATCTGACTCAGGGGTGCCCCACCCTGGAGCCCCAGCCCCGCACCAGTCCAGACTCCACCCGGCTATCACACTCCCTGCAGTGCTGGGAGCGAAGCCAGTGCCCAGCCAGGGGGCCCAGCCAGGGCTGAGCCAGCCCCACAGCCAGCGTGGGCCTGGGTCCCAGGAGGTGCGTGCACCGAGTCTCATGGGCTGCCAACCTTATGTTGGTGTGAGCAGTCACCTGTCTGGGCGAGGCTGTGGTTCCATCACGGCTCACTAACAGCCAGGTTATGCCGGGACCTCTCCCGTGTGTCTTTCACCCCCTGCAAACTGCTGCCAGCTCACCGAAAGGTCAGGTAAAGTGCCCAGAGCAGGCCCTGCAGGCTGGCCGGTCAAGGGAACAGTTCTGCTGGATGATGGCAGTGGGGGAGCCCGGGACTTGGGGTGGACATATTTCCAGCTGGGGAGCCAGGAGCGGGGCTCTGGTTCCCACGGGGCAGACTGGAGGGCCCTGCCTCCGCCGCCCCACTTCACCCCAGCATTCCCCTCGGGGGTCTCGTTCTTGACCTCCCACTCGGCTTTGGCCTGTGGGTGTTGGTGGGCAGAGGGCCCCTAACAGCGAGGCTGTGTTTCTGCCTTGGGTGAGACACCGGGGTGTGGGCTGCCTGCTGGGGGCAGGGACTGGCTTCCCCTCTGCCTGGCTGGTGTCAGCTGCCCCGGAAGCGTATACCGGTAAATGCTGGCTCTGTGTCATCATGCTGCTTGTTTCATAACTCACATAAAATGTGCTGACGTTAGCTGAAAACAAAACAAAGCCCTAGATGGACTCCTGAAATCCAGGACAGTGGGCCGAGGTCCACCTGCAGGAGACGGCCAGGTCTCACCTGCAGCAGACCTCACTTTCTTTCCCGAGGAGCTGCAAGGTGACTGGAAGCTGGGTGCACTTGTGCAGCTGCTGCAAGAGACAGAGACTGACGTCCGGCCAGAGGAGAGGTGGCGTGATGTGTGTCCGGCTTGGGCAGTGGTGGTGGGCAGCAATCATGGGCCGCCTGGCCTGCAGCCTGCAGAGGTGGGCTCTGCCCAGTATGGCCTGGGCTGGGGGCATGTGCTCTGCCTCCTGGACAGCCCAGAGCCCTGCCCCACACTGCTGCATGACACGTAGTGCCCTTTAATTTAATTTTGAGGGACTGCTGTTCACTTCTCTGCATTGCAAATGGGACAATCAATGAAGTGTTTCCTGGGGAGCCCCGGAGAGGGCAAAGACAGCTGTGGGCAGACCAGGCCAGGGCAGGGGGGCCAGTCCAGCCTTTCCCATCCAGTGCCGAGCCCCCCAATTTCCTTGGAGAATCTGGGTGTTCTTTTGAGAGGGAGGTGGAGAGGTGTGTGGGCATTGGTGTGGCTTTAAAATATCTTTTTAATGTTTCGTATTTTTTTATTTTTGGTGAGACAGGTTCTCACTATGTAGTTGAGGTTGGCCTTACACTTGTTATGTAGCCCAAGCTGGCCTTGACCTTGTAGCAATCCTCCTGCCTGAGCCTCCTGAGACCAGGGTTTGACAGTTGGGCTGCCTAGAATATGCTGCCTGAAACACATCAGGTCCCAATCCCTGGAACCTGAGGATGTGACCTTATTATTTATTATTTAGAAAAAGGATCTTTGCAGGTAGATGCAAATTAAGGGTCTCAAACTGAGGTGGGTCATCCTGGAGCAGCTATCTGGGCCCCACATCCAGCGAGAGGCACCCTTGCAGGGGAGGTGGGGGAGGGGTTGAGTGCGACCTAAAGGTGGAGGCAGGTGCTGAGTGGAGCTGCCACCAGCAGGGAGCTGGGGAGAAGTGAGGGGGTGCACCCTGGCTGCCCGACTTGCAATGTGGGGATACTATGGCCCCCAGGACTCAGAATCAGGCTCTTGTCCTAAGCCAGGCCATGCAGTCCTTGTTGCAGCAGCCCCAGGCATGGTAGCAGGTGACCCCACATTCTAAGGTGAGCAGACTGGGCAGACTGTGGCCTTGGTCTTCAGCTCTGACCTTCCCAGTCAGCCTCTCAGGGCCCTTCTGCCCTGGCCATTGTCCCAGCCTCTGGCTCTGTCTTGGGAGGCTGTAGCAGTTTCCTTCTGAGCCTCAGAGACACACAAAAGATTGCTGGCCTTGTCCTCAGGCTGCCCAGGAGAGGCCTTTGGTGTCTGTCCCTGTCCTGGGCCAGGGGGCAAAGAAGGAGGCGCTGAATGGGTTTCTAGGAGCTGTTGCTGTCCTACCCCTAGCCCCCTTACTGGCCCAGGCTGACCAAGGCCTGACACTGCCTCCACCTCAGTGGTTTCCATGGCAACCACTCCATCAATTGAAAAGGAAGGAGAAGGGCAGTCATGTGGCAGGTACCGCGTACTTCCAAGCCTGTGAACCCTATTCCCACTGTGTTGCTTGGTTCAGGAGGCCGCTGGTGCACAGGACCTGCTGGGAGTTCCTCTGTCCCCTGCCCTTATCACCCTGGCATCCTCCTGAGGGTCTTGAGTGGCCCCTCTGAGGGGACTGAGGCACAAGATTGCACAAGCTTCCTTCTCTGGGACGCCTGCCCGTGCACACATCCCCAGCGGCCATGTCGCAGCTTGGGGTGGGTGTGTGACCAGCTGGGCCAGCCAGAGCTGCGTGTGGTGCACAGCTACGGAGACAGTCTGGGGTTTGGGGTACTTCCTGGTGGTGCTGTGAAGAGGGAAGGATGAGGGTGGGGGCAGAGAGGAGCCTCTGGCCTGAACTGGTCAGAAGTCCACACCAGCCTGGCCCTCACCTGGTCATTGAGTGCTGTTTCTGGTCAAGCCGGCCGGTGTCACTTTTCTGAAAATAGTGGGTTGGGGCCCCCTTCTCCCTTTCCTACTTATCCTCCCTCTCCTCTCCCCTCCCTCTTCTCCCTCTCTTCCTCCTCCTTCTCCTCCTCCTTCTTCACCAAGAATCGACCTTGGGACCTGTGCTTCTCAGGCAGGCTCTGTGCCACTGAGCTACGCCCCTGGCCCTGGAAGCCCCTTCTGAGTCGCAGGTTCTGCGCCTGTGGAGCTAATCTGCTGCCCTCCTGGCAGGGGCAGAAGGCCTGGGTCCAGCCCAGCAATTGCTCTGTGGAAGACACTGACCCAGTAGGTTCACCAGGCTTCCAAGACCACACGCACAGTGCATGCTATGTACCACGCATGCCGAGCACTCTGTCCACACCATACATGTGTGCGGCACCCTAAGTGCACGCCTTTCCCTGCATTGTGCCCCACACTTCCCGTCCACTGGTTCACACTGTGCTCCACACACATGGCAGGCTCTGTACACCTCTCATGCCCTGTGCTCAGTCACAGCAAAGCGTGCCCTTGGAGGGCTGCCCATGGAACTGGGTGAGCCCTGGGGCCCTGCACACTCCCTTACCCTGTTTCTCTTCATCCTCCCAACTCATCCCTGCAAGCAGGCGTCAGCCTGGAGACTGAGGGGACTCGCCCCAGGTCTCCAGCCTGGACAGGGGAAGGGAGGAACAGGACTGCCAGGCTCAGGCTGAAAACTCACTGCTGCCTGGGCTGTGCCACCCGAGTGGGGGTACTGGGGCTGCTCAGCTCCCTGGGACAGCATTGTTATTACATCCAATGCTTGTGGCTGCCCAGTTAGAGCACCATTTTTATTTAATTTTTTGAGGTACCGAGGATCGAGCCCAGGACCTTCACGCTGAGCTATATCCCCAGCCCCTTTTCAGTATTTTACTCTGAGAAAAGTTCTTGCCCTGCAGGCACTTGGACTTCCTCCTGCTTCGCACCCCAGAGTGTGGGGATGACAGGTGCGCACCACCGCAGGTATCAGGACTCACTCTTACACACTAACAGAGAACTCATGTAACTAAGCATCTGGGCTTTTAAAAGAGCAGTATTACGCAGAAGCAAACACGAGAGGAAGGTTGTCTTCAGTGAAAGGAGAAGCAGAAAGGAGTCGCTCTAGACCCAGAGCTCTGCGATGGGATCCTGGGTCGGGAGCAGAGTCGAGGGGTCAGCACCTTGGACAGTACCAGGCCCAAGGCTGAGGCAGCAGCTTGTGGGTGCACCTGTGCACGTGTATGCGTGGGCGTGCGTGTCCGTGTCTGTGGGGCCACAGAGGCCCAGAAACTGGCTGGACCATGTCTCCTTTGCCTACCTGCAGGTGAATCTGCTGACTTCTGGCCAAGCAGCTGATCCCATGGGCAGATGCTCCGAACCTGCCTAAAGCAGAGCACAGCTACTTCTGCCTGGTGGGTGACCCAAGAGAAGACCTGGGCGCCTCCAGGCCAAGCGTCTGAAGCTGGACTTCTCAGGCCATTTCTGCCCAGCCCTGCCTCTGGACCAACTGGGCCCTGCCTGGAGCTGCAAGGGCATCTTTCTGGGCCACCTGACTGCCTCTCACAGGGCCTCACCCCAGGAGGCTGATTACAGGACATGCCCCCCAGGACTGTCTGTCCTGGCCACAGCAGCTGCCTAATTGTGAATGCAATTGGCTGCTCAGTACCCTCAAAATTAGCAAGTGCCTAATTGTGCCCGCGATTATCAGCTGCACCTGTAATTAACTGTGAGTGATTTTTTTTTTTTGTTACACAAGTCAATGTGTATGCAAATCTGTGCCCAGAGGAAGGCCTGGGGGGTTCAGTATGAGGAACCAGCTCTGCCCAGAGGTGGGGCAGTGAGGGAGGGAGAGAGGTGGTGTGACAGCGAGGTGCCTGGTCCTGAGGCCTCCACCTTGGAGGGATCCTGGGCTGATCCCTTTTCCAAGGAAGGGTGCAGCCTGCACAGTGTGGTACCTATTTAGGGCTTGGGTCACACAATGTCACTGGCTGGTGGCATGGCTTCCAACATGGCACCTGGCTGCTGTGTCCTCCAGGGTGGCCAGACACTGGGTCCTGTCCTAGTGGCAGGAGGAAGGGCATCGAGTGTGACACTGGCAGAAGCCTATTCATGAAGGCCTCATCCCATTTGTGAGGGTGGAGTTAAGGCTTTGGTTCTATGAGTGCTTGGTCAGTCTGAGCCTGAGCTTGGGGGTGTCTTCTGTGTCCACTGCCCTGGGTTCTCCTGCTGCCTGTGTCCCTGGGAGGCCACCCTGCTCCTAGAAAGTAGTTCTGCTCCCTGGGCTTCAGGGGTCCTCCTTGGCTGATTCCCCTGCAGGGATCCAGGGAAGGGGCCTGGGACAGGCTGGGCTTGGTTGCATCCTTCCTCTTCCTGGCAGGGGGCTTTCTGGGCTCCCCGAAAGGGCCCAAGTATCCATGGACCCATGTGTGTGGAAGCCCTGGCCATGGGCATCATACTGGGCAAGGCTCTGGAGTTTGCATCTCCTCCCCTAGAGAGGACAAGGTCTGGACATTTAACCTCTGGGGTCAATGGTGGCAGCTCAGTGGGGCAGGGTGCTCAGGGAATGCTAGACCAGGATGCATCAGCCACCTGAACCTCAGTAAGTGGGGACAGCACCACTACCATAGCCTGCATTGATGCAGAGGTCACTGAGATGTACTGTGACCTTGTATATTGCCCAGACCTCCAGCAAAGAGGGCCTCAAACCAGTGATGCTCTCCCAGGAGGCCCGTCCTGGGGACGCAGGCCCTGCCAGGCTCCTTTCCTGGGGCAAGGCAGTGACAGGAAGGAAGGGAAGGTTAGTGGGATGATGGGAGGTGTGGAGGGCAGGAGGCAGGAGGACAAACGCCGACGTGAGCTAGCTGGGAGGAGCTGCACGGGCCCACAGTGTAGCTCAGGCCCAGGGAGCTGCAGGTGGGGCTGGGCTCTGAGCTGTGGTTGTTTCACCTGCTGTAGCTCATTGGTGTGCGTGCACATGTGTGGGGAGCATGTGCATATGTGTGCATGTGTGTGTACGTGTGTATGTGCGTGTGTGTGTGCAGAGACACGTCCTGAAGCACTGCTTGGCCCCTAGAAGTGGGAGGAGTCTGCAGTACCCAGCTGCTGGGCACTCACCCTTCAGACTGTGCTCTGGCTCTTCTCGAGCTGGCACAGGCCTCTCCTGCAGGTATGTCCCTGCGAGGGCCCAAGGAATGCTGTTTCTGGGAACTGTGAATCTGGGACCTGTGGGCTGGGACATGTGTCCCTTGTGAAGTTGGACAGAACGGGGGGTGGGCAGTGGTCCAGGCCTGGCTCATTCTTTGCTACCACAAAGATCTGGGAATTGTGAATCTGAACCAGGTTTTCCATGGCGTCAGCAAAGGTGTACATGCTGCGGGACAAGTGTGAAGAAAGTTTGTTTGTTAGCTGGATTTATAACTTGAAAACTGCTGTATCTACACTTACGGCATGGAGGGGGCCTCAAAAATATGAGAAAGGCCCTGGTTCTGCTCATGTCTGTTTTCCCAGGGCCCAGGACAGGGCCTGGAGCACAGCCATCAGGTGCTCAGGGTGTTTGCTCACTGTGTGTGGTGATGTACGCTTGTAATTCCAGCCACTCAGGAGGGCAGGAGAATCTCGCCTGGGCAACCTGGTGAGACCCTACCTCAAAATAAAGCATTAGAAATTGGCTGGTGTAGCTCAGCGGCACAGTGGCCGGCTAGCACGAGGGAGTCCCTGGGTTAATCCCCCTCCACAAATAAAAGTAAAAATAAAATAAAAACAGTACAGAGTCCTTTGCCAGACCACCCAGTTCCCCGCTAAGCCTTTGCTGCGAGAATGTGTCCTGGTTGTGCACCAATCTCCCTGTTCATTAAGCGGCGGGCCCTGAATACTGCCAACTCCTGGACTGCATGCAAGAAACAAGCCACGCCAAGGCCAGCTACTTAAAAGGGGACTTTATTTACTCCGGAACAGGGTGCCAGCTCCTGACTCCGCTCCGGCACACGACAATTCTGCAGAGATGCTATTCCAATTGGAACCAAGACTGCCTGCCACTAAAAACACATTGAAAACATCGACTCTTCCCTTTTTTTTTTTTCCTTTTTTTTCGGTACAAAATGATACAAACAACAATACAAAATAGTTGTGCTGTTGACGATTACAAAAGAAGTCGGGACAGTTGTCTAACCGCGCAATGCTCAGCGCTGCACACGTCATCCTCCAGGCTCTTTCCCAGAACAACCACGGTCATGCGGGCTGCTACACATTGTCCATTTTCAAAAAGAAACATGCAAAAAAAAAATCAGAATGAAGAAAAGAGAGAAATAAAAGTAAAATGCGTTCCAGGCGCCCACGGACGCTCCTGGCTGGGCCACCGCTTGGAGCAGGGCCTGTTCGCTGTATGTGGTGCTCGGGGCATGGGGTCCGTTTTGGCTTTTTGGTGTTGTTTCTTTTAGTCTTGATGGGAACCAAGACACAACTTCCCCTGACTTTTTACCTTGGAGGAAACAGTTGTCATCACAACGGACCATGAACTCACGCTAGGGAAACTGAGGAACCTCCGAGGGCCTGACCCTTGGGTGGCAGGAAGCGTAGCATTTTGGACGTGCTGAAAGACACGAGGAAGGGAAAGCCTGCAGGCCACATGTGGGGCCCCCTGGGCTGACCAAGGCCAGCGTGTGCTGGACATGTCGCCTTGCAGGGCGAGTTTCTCCTGCGAATCCAATGAAGGAGCCGTGCCCTGCACCCTGCCAGGAGCCAACGTCCTGGCCACAGACAGGTTGTATCTACAAGCTACAGAAGACAGACGTTTGACACTGATTGTACGCTTGGCTAACGCTAACTCGGCCTCCGGCGGAGTTCCGAGATGGACCTAGGAGGGCGTGGGAACCCCATCCTTCCCTGGCCCTGGGGGCTGACCGGAGTGTGGGGAGAAGGGTGAAGCCATCGGCTGTTAGGGAAGCCCCCGTGGATGTCCCCCCAGCTGGTGCTGCAGCCTCAGCCTTTGTGATTTGGGGAAATGGAGGAGGTTGGCAGTGAGGAATCGCAGGGGGTGGCCTTCCGTGGATTTGGTCTCCTGTGGCCAAGTCTGGGGGCCCAAGGAGGCCCTGGGATTTCAAAGAAAGCAGTTCATGGCTGCCTCGGCTCCTGATCCTACGCACACTTCAGACAACCCACACACACCCCTCAGGCTCAGAACTTCTGGAAGGATGAACTGTCCAAAACACAAAAACAGAAACTCCCAGCTCCCATCCCCCAGCCCTGGGGCAGTAGCCCCTCCGATGACCACGCCCCCAGACAATCAGGACCATCTCATTGGCTGCCAGACTCGAGCGATTTGCATAGCACGGCTGGGATGGGGACCCTCCCTGGCTTTGGAGAGTCCCTGTGCGGGATTGGCGGGCTGCAGGCAGCAGCGCCCCCCTCCCCTGGGCAGTCCTGGCAGGGGTCAGCGTGGACAGAGCCTACCTCCGCTCTGGGAGGGCAGAGTGGGGGATGAATTTGGTTAGGGGAACCCTGACGTCCAATGGGACACACCCACGAGTTTGGTGCTCTGTCTACTCTGGGGTGTCTTTAGGCCAAAGCTGTGTAGAAAAGGGGCAATCTTAGCAACAGTCAGAGCCCCTGGTGGCAAGCATGCTGCTCCTGGCACCCCCACCCTCCCCACTCCAGAAGTAGGTGTGGGCGGGGGCTCCAGCATCCTTGCCCTTTATGAATGTTGCAGCCCCTCCCCACCGTCACCCCAAGAGGTGCCCAGGCAGCGCCTCACACCCGGGCCCCTGGGCTGAGCCAGAAAGCTTTCTGAGCACAAGACACCCTGCCCAGATACAGACACCCCAGGCTCCTCCTACATCAGGGGTGGGGGGGTCTGTGCGCGGTCATCTCTCAGTCCTGCAAGCTGCTCGCTCCACCCATCAGGCCTGAGTGGAGCTGTCCACGGCAAGAGCAGAGCCAGAGACATGGGTCCAAAGGAGAGGAGGGTGACAGTGTCTGGGGTGTGGAGGCCAGAGGCATCGGTGACCGGGCGGCCACTTGGAGCAGGTCCTTGAGGTCCGCAGCAATTCACAAGTGTCAGGCCCTCAGGTCAGATGGGCCAGGGGAACACAAAAGGGCTGCCTGAGTCCACTGAGGTTGGTGCTGGTACTTGACCTGCTCGGTCACTGACAGGCCGTTCCCAGCTGCAGGGCAGGCGTGGGGGCTAAGGGTGGTCAGGGCTGCCGTGTGTTTAGGGGCCTCCAATGGGGTCCCGGGCTCACACCAGGGTGCTGCTGGACACTGGCTTCTTGGACAGCACACTCGCCTGGACCAAAAGCAAGGGGGAGCTTGGTGGCATTGGAGTGACAGCTGGTCTGGTGAACTGGGGAAACGCAGGGGTGGCCAAGGGCAGAGGGGGAGCCCCCAGGTCCCAGCTATTTACAGCATCTGGGAGTGGGGGGCAGCCACAGGCTGAGGTGAAGGTCAGCTCCACATGGGCTCTGCTCTGGCCATCAGAGACCTGGCCAGTCCTTGCCTGCGACCTCGGGAAGCCCCAGAAAGGCCCAGGAGAATTCCACTGTACTGAAAAGGCTGTTGGGATTTGAACCCCACACTCTTATTTCCTTTTTTCTTTAGTATGAAAAGAAAAAGCCCCGGAGGGACTCCTTCCCCACGCCTTGCTCGAGGCCGTCTGAGGGACCAGCTGGGCTGGGCGTAGTCGGCCCAGGGGCCTTGGGCCGTCTGTTGCACCAGTCGCTCCTGAGTGGGGGGATCTGACACATGTACCAAAAGGCACTTTTGTTTTTTGTTTTCTTAGCAGTGCATTTGTTCTAGGAAATTCAAGTCAGGACAGTGCCTCTGGCGCTCCCTTCTCGTCTGTCCATGGTGGCTGTGGTGCAGCGGGGCAAGGTCTGGGCTGGACAGCTCCACGCAGGGCAGGTGGGGCCTCCTGATGCCAGCACCGCGCCGTCCCCCTCCCACCATCTGTCTGTCTGTCCGTCCGTCGTCTGTCTGAGGGGCCGCAGGGCAGGTCGGGAAGCCCACCGCCTCTGCGGAGCCCTGCTCCTCCTGTCCGAGCGCTGCTCTCATCTCCGGTCCCGTGGCGGAGGCCGGCTAGTCCTCCTCGCCGCCCCCGTACATGTCCGCCAGCTTCTTGAAACGGGGCCCCCAGTCGTTCAGGTAGGCGTAGTCCTGGTCCCCAGAGCTGGAGGAGTCCAGGGAGCTGACTGAGCCGGCTGTGGACCCGCTGCCCTCGTAGTCGAAGACCAGCAGGGAGTCATAGGGGGGCGCTGTGGGGTCATTGTCGGCTGCTCGGAGCCCCTGGGGAGTCACAGAAAGAAACAGGGCGTCAGGGGGTTGGGGTCAGGGGCTTGGGGAGAGGGTGAGGGTGAGGGGTCAGGGTGAGGGGGACGGGGTGGTGTCTCAGCCCCGAGGGCGTGTGAGAGAGGAGGGAGGCTGGGCCAGAAGATGGGGTGCCAGGACCTCTCTCGAAGTGCTCGCTTTTTAGAGTGTGAGTGCGAAGCCTGTTTCTGAGAATGGGCTGTGGACTGTGGGGGTTCGTGGTGTAAAATCCCGGGGAGCGGCGGGTGGGATGGAACCCAAGGAGGGTGCAGCCCCGGGGCGGCAGGTGGTCTCCACTCCAGTCCACTGGGTTCTCACGGACAGGTCACCCATGGAGGGGTGCTAAGACCGGAACTCACAATGTGGTAGTGGTCGCGGAGCCTGGGTAAAACCGGGCTACTCTGTTCTGCACCAGCTTGCACGTCACCAGGGGAGGCGTCCCGGTGCCCACGGCCATCTCTGGCTGGCTCCGCCCTCAGCCCCACTTTGCTCCTGCATCAGCCCAGTGAACAAGCTGCCCTCAAACCGCGCCTCCTTGGCCTTTCAGGGAGATTGAGATTCAGAGCAGAAATCCATTTAAATGAACCGGGCACAGTGGGTGCTGCACACCAGTAATTCCACCACTCTGGGAGGCTGAGGCAAGAGGGCCGCAAGACTGAGCCCAACCTGGGCAAGTTAGTAGTGTCTTAGTGAGAACTTGTCTCAGAATCAAATAAGGGCTGGGACTGCAACTCAGTGCAAAAGCCCGGGGTTCGGTCAACTCCAGTGGGCTGCTGAAGCACACCCACACTTCCCTGCTGCCTGCTCAGCAGTGACCCCCGATCTGTAGGGCACTGTGGGAGGCAGGGGCTCATCCTCAGCACCAACGGCTGTGCGCTGTGCTGAGCAGGTGGACCTGGGGGTCAGCCTGGCTGCCCACCTGCTGCCCTTCCCTGAAGGACCCTCGAATGGGGCACAGAGAGCCAGCCAGGATCAGGAGCTGCTAACCCACCTCACACCATCCCTCCCTGCACTTTCCCCTGGAGGAGGCCCGGCTGCACAGCACAGGCTAGCTCAGTGCAGACCTGGCGTCCAGCTCAGCTGTGGGTGCAGCTGCACAAAGGTCAGCGCTGGGGTCCTGGGGGTCTTTAGCCCCCACTGTTGGCATTCTTGGCTCTTACAGCCCTCCCTGCTGCTGTGGTGGCCTGAGATTCCTGTTAAGCCCCGAGTGCCCAGAGGGGCATCTCAGTCCCACTGGGCTGGGTGCTGAGGGGTCTGAGCATGCCTCACCCTGCTGGGATGCACTAGTAGGATTATTTTACAGGCGACCCAGGCCTGGGTCCTCGCGATGCTGGGGAGCCCACCTCGTTGATGAAGTCGCCGATGTCACCAGGGTGGGGCACCACAGGCCTGACGGGGTACTGGGGCTCCGCGCCCACCGGCCGCTCGTCCACCCGCCGCACCCCAGGCGCCTTGCTCAGTACGTGCTCCATGGCTTCCGGCTGCTGCAGCTGGCTGAGGTCGTAGTCCTGGAGTAGAGGCCAACGTGTGTCAGGAGGCGATGGGCAGGGGCACCAGTGGCCTCCCTGCCCACCTGTTCCTGTTCTGCCCCTGCACGGCTGTCCTAAGCCATCACTGGTCTCTGAGCTTATCTGCCATCCTGTTCTGTCCCTGTCCCCTGGACTGCCCCTCCTGAGGGCCCTGTCCCCTTTCCATTTCCCCAAGTCCTGCCGGTCCTCCAGGCAGGAGTGGGCTGTGTGTGCCCATGGCCCTGCTGCCCTGCAAACTGCCTCAGCCCTGCACGAACTCCGAGGGGAAGAGCTGGGCCCGACCCCTGCCCTCAGGCTCCCCGGAGAGCCAGCTGGAGCTGTGGGCACCTTTGACCCTGGGCCCCTGCCCTCCAGGGGACAGTGCAGCCCTGGGCTGGGGTGGCACTCAGGGAGGGAGGACAGGGGGCACCGTGCCCTGAGGAGGACACAGCCCAGGCCTGGGTGGCTGTGGAAGCACCCGGCTGGCTCTGCACATTCCAGAAGGAGCACATAACACCTCCGTGCTCAGAGAAGGGACTGAGGCCTCACTGCGCTGGGAGACGGCTGAGTGCAGGGAGAGGGCGCCGCAGCGTCGCACCTGGTCCTCCTCGCCGCCGCCCTCCTCATCGTACTTGAGGATGTTGTCACGCACGTCATCCTCGGGGTCAATGAGCAGCTGCTTCGTGTGTCGCTCCTTCTCCCGCCTCTTCATCCACAGGACGAACAGCAGGACCATGGCTGCAGGGAGAGGGAGCGGCGTGTGTGCCCAGGTGTGGAAGTGTGTGCGCGTCTGGCGTGTGATGGACACACCTGTGCATATGCATAGCTCGAGCATGTGTACAGCTGGATGCACCTGTCCCACGCATGTATGTGTAATCAGACTCCTGTGTGCATGTGTGCACGCGGGTGTGTGTGCCTGTGCAAGCTCCTATGTGCGAAAGCAAATGCATCCATCTGCGCATGTGCATGGGGCACACGTGTATGTGTGTGTGAGCCTGCCTGTGGGCCTGTGCGGTTTCCTAGGCTGGTGGGACGGGAGTAATGGGCACCGGAGTAATGTTCTGAGCCCTTTGGCTACAGCTGTCCCTTGGTGTCTTGGGGACTGGCTGACCCTGCCCTGTGGGTACCAGAACCTATGATGCTCAAGTCCCTTGTGCTATTTTGTATAGAAGCCACACATCTCTAAATTCCCCTTTGCGTGTATTTTAGGTGACTGCTACGTGACGTCCAGTACACATTGTGTGAGCAGCTGTCATACCACAGTGTTCAGGGGGTAATGACAAAAAGTCTACGCGCTCAGCACAGACACAGATGCTTTTCTGAGCACTTCCGATGTGCGGTTCAGTGAGTCCACAGCTTGGCTGCCTCACCCTTCCGCGCACCGTGCCCAGCTTGGGGAGGCGGCTGCTCGGGCTGGGGAGCAGGAGGGTGGGGCGGGGCAGTTTGGCTTGTCTTTCCATCACTCTGCTGAACAGCAGCAGAGGAGGCTTCAGCGTCCTGGCTGAACCGCAGAGGGAGAAGGGTCCCCTGAGTTGGAGCTGGGCCTGTGGGAGTGATGGGAGGAGGGGGGAACCCCGGCAGGACCTCCAGGGCCCAGGGTGTGGAGGCAGAGTGGCCTCGAGTGGGCAGGGACAGAGGAGCCCCCAGGGACCAGAGGGTCTCCCTTGCGCAGCTCTGGACCAATGGGCGGAGGGTAGGAGCAGGTCCAGGGGTCCCCCACCACCCACAGGGACTGGGGCCCGGGCTGGGGTTCAGGTGCAGACAAACAGAGGCACACAACCCACAGAAGGGGAGGGAATTTGTCAGCTACTCCCTAGCGGAGGATCCTATCTAGAATACAGAAGGAAGTGAAAAAAATGAGAGCCCCAGTGAGAGGCCCGACCCACTGTTGAGTAGAAGAGGAAGCACAAGCAGCCATAAGTATGTGAAAAAGTGCTCGGCCTGTGTGGCCATTAGAGAAATGCGAATGGGAACAACTCTGAGATTCCCCCCTCCAGAAGCTCGGCTGCCATCCACTGACAGGTGGGGGCTGCAGCCCCTTCTGCGGGCCACGTGGCTGCCGTGAGAGTCAGTGTGGGGAGTCCTCAGTAACTAAGACCCGGCTGTACCGCTTTGGACACCTTCCTGAAGGAGGCAGAGACGCCAGACTACGGCACAGTGTCTGCAGCTGCACAGCTCTAGTGCTAAGACGGGAAGGGGCCACTGTGCCCCTCGGGCTGAGTGGTGAGGAAATCGAGGCATCTGTGTGTGGGGAGCCCTACACTGCCAGGAAAGGGGTGCGTCAGAGTCACTGGTGGGAAAACGGCTGCACCTTGAAGCCTTGATGCTAAGTGAAATAAACCAGACACAGAAGGCTAAGGATCTCGTGGCTTCTCTTACGTGAGAACCCCAAATATAGATAAAGAAGAGAATAAAGGATGATAGGATGTGGGGAGGTTGAGTTGCAGGGGTCTGGGGTGCAGGGAGTCGGGGAGAGGAGGGAGGGGACGTGCGAAAGATTCAGATGCCCCTGTGTCTGTACCAGTACTCCGGATGCAGGTAATTATGTGCTAGTAAACCACAAGAAGGTGACACCCAGCTCTCCCACCATGCATGGAGTTGTCCCCCCAGCACTGACCCACACCCTGGGGTCAGTGTTCAGGCCCCCTGTCCTGGCCACCTGCTCATGTCCAGACCCCGGGGCCTGTTTCCTAGAGAGGACCTGGGGTTTCCCTGTCCCCACTGCACCTCCCCAACTGCTCCCTGCACCTGCCTCTGGCTTTTGCAGGGGGAGTGTGTCTGCCCTGTGGGCTCCAGGAGGAGGTATGTGCTAACAGCGGCCCCGCTGTGTCCTCCCGGCAGCTCCCTGCACGGGGTGGGGACACCCAGTCTAGAGAACGGTTCTCCGGAGCGAGCAGAGCTGGGTGGAAAGGGTTCTGAGGCCGAGTGTGGGGTGGCAGGAGTAGCGTTGGGATGAGGGATGGGGTCTCCCGAGGATGTGGGACAAAGCCCTGCTGGGCTGGAGGAGGCCCTGGTGGGCCCAGGCTGAGGGGAGGGGAGGAGCCCCGCCTCTGAGGTAGCCACGCCTAAACCTGGAACCCAGAGCCCATCCTGGCCAAACAGGGAGCTGGAGGACGAGGCCACCAGGGAGGCGGCTGTGTGGGCAGCTGGGGCTCAGACCAGTCCACCATGGGGACCTGAGGAGAGGGGATGGCGAAGGCCAGAGAGGCCCCCACTGCTCCTTGCCCAGGCCAGGCTTCTGCTGAGTCGGGGTCTCGCACAGCCCTGCCCTGGAGCCCCGGAGCCCCGGAGCCCTGGGTGGTGGTGTCCCCGCCCATCAGGCCCAGGAGGAGGAGTCCCCACTCTGCCATGCAGAGAAGTCTGTTGCCCTGACAGCGGCTGGCAAGGTCAGTTTGGAAGTGAAAGGCACTTTTGGAGCACAGTAGAGCCAGGTGTGGTGATGCACACCTGTACTCTCAGCATTCTGGGAGGCTGAGGCAAGAGGGCTGCCAAGTTGGAGGGCAGCCTGGGCAATTTAGTGACTTGGCAAGACCCTGTGTCACAAACAAACAAACACCCCCAAACAAAACAAAACTCCAGAAAACCCCCCCAAACAGGGCTGTGGATGCAACTCAGTGCAAAGGCCCCGGGCTCAGTCTTCATTAATACACGTGCACATGTGTGTGCACACACACACACACACACACACACAGACTCACACACTCACACACAGACTCACACACACACACACACACACTCACTCACACACAGACTCACACATGCACATGTGCACAAGAGGGAGGAGAGAGTTTCAGAGACCTGGGGCTTTGGAGCGGCTCAGTCTGTCCCGAGGGCAGCAGGCCGGGGACCCACGTGAGGCTGCAGCCCAGCCTGCAGGGCAGGGGCCTGTGGCTTGGATGCGAAGTCCCAGCTCTCTGCCCACCCTTCACTGTCCCCACCTTGCTACCTGGGCTATCAGCGGGCTGGGATGACCGTCCCGGGGGAGGGAGGAGAGCAGGGACGCTGGGGTCACTCCCCCACAGCCGTCACTCCGGGTGGTTCTGGGGACCCGAGAGACTCCAGGAACATGCACCTGGGTTGTGGCCCACGAGCACAACCCACTCCCTGGCTGGTGATTGGCTTTTGGGTGAGCACATGACCTGAGCCAGTCCAATCAGACAGAGCCCTGAACTTCAGACACGATCTTGACAGGCAGGGCTGTCCTTCCTCCTAAGGTCCACTGAGAGCAGCCTGCAGGCATTTTAAGGCCTCGAGGGAACCAGGTTTGGGTTCCAGAGGCTCTGGGAGGCAGAGTAGGGAGAGGAAGGGGGCCAGGCCCCAAGAGACACCTCCAGTTCCAGGATGGGGGAAAGAGCAGTCTCCTGTTACCCTGGGATTTCTGAAAGGTTTGTGCAGAGAGGGCGAGGCTGAGCAACACGGCTGTGCTGCCGACCGGGGCCCCTGCCGGTGTCGTGCCGCTGCGCCCTGGCGCTCCCGCCACCCCCGGTCCTGAAGCCGGACACTCACTCAGTAGGATGACAATGCAGATGAGGATGGCCACGATGGCCCCAGTGCCCAGCCCGGCCGCAGCCACGGCACCCACGGCCGTGCAGTCGCCGTTCTCGTCACACGGGCACACCTTGACCTTGATGACGGACGTGTTGGACAGGGGAGGGTTCCCCGAGTCCGTGACCATGATGGGGACCTCGTACATCCCGGCCTCCAGGTAAAGGATGCGCAGGCTCAGCTGGGCGTAGTCACCTGGAGCAAAGCAACAGCAAACCGTGATGGCGGGGCAGCGGCCGGGCACCTTCCGGGCGGGACCCCCAAGGGGGCGCCCATGCGATGGCAGAAAAGGAGGAACGGCCCAGGTTCACACATATGTAAGTTACAGGCACCGGCAGTGCAAGTAAAAGGCAATTCCAACATGACAGTTAAAGAAATCATTTTTTAAATATTTGGAGTTTTACCAAATCAATTAGGGAAAAACTTCTCCAGGGAAAAACTGCTGAATAAAGTTCACAAAAGAAACTAAAACAGAAATGCATTACATTAAAAAATTTAATTAAATACATTAATTTAATAAATATATTCTAAATTTAAAAATTTATGGGCTGGGCATGGTGGTGCACACCTGTAATCCCAGCACTTGGGAGGCTGAGGCAGGAGGATTTCTATGAGTTCCGGGCTGGCCTGGGCTACATAGTCAGTTCAGTCCGAGCCTGAACTGCATAGTGAGAAGGACTCAATAAAAAAATAAAATCATGGCAGTGAAGAGCTGTAAGCGGACAGTAGTTTTGGCTGCAAAGCTGGCACAGTGCTTTAGAAGCAGTGATGGCACCGGTGGGAGCTGGCAGACATGGGCACTCTGTACGCAGAGGCAGCAGGTGGGCCCGTGTTGCTGGAGGGCGCGCTCACAGCGACTTAAGGATCCCAACGCCTCTCAGCTTCAGGGCTGTGTCTGGGGGCGGTGTGTAAGGAAAGGCACAGCTGGGGCCCAGCGAGTAGAGCAGGGGCATCGGGGTCACAGCGGTGAGGCCGCCCCGGTGTGCGCGCTGGTGAAAGGCTGGAAGGAGCAGGCTCGTGGCCCGGCCTTGCCAGGACAGCTCCTCTCTCCCAGCCCTGGTGTCCCCTCCTGGGGCTGCGCTCACCGTTCAGGCGGGTGATGGTCCAATTCTTCCGCACGGCGGTGGGAACGAAAGGCAGCTCAAAGACGTAGGGGCCGATGTTGGGCTCCACGTCAGCGTCGGCTGCGGTGATGTTGATGGCGTTGAGGCCGGGCCTCTCACAGACCTGCGCCTCCTTGGGCAGCAGCTCCGGGGCATTGTCGTTGATGTCGATCAGGTAGATCTGCAGGGTCCCTGTGCCGCTGGCTGGGGGGATCCCTGTGGGACAGATGTGGGGTGACCATGCGGGGCCACTCCTGGAACTCCAGGGCCACGGCCAAACCATGGTCACAGGCAGGACGCAGGCACAGGCGGCCAACACAATGCACCCAGAGACACTCGAGGGCCTGGCCAGGCAACGCGCACGTCCTCATCTGGGGTCACCTGGCCATGGCCCCAAACTCACCTGACACCACACTGTAGCTGCTGACCCATGATCACGCAGACACACAGCCACATGTGATGCACACACTGTCCCACACTGCCTGACACTCTCTCCTGACCGAAGCTGCCCGGCCCGGCCCTCGTGAAGCCCAGAGGTGTCCACAGTGGCCATGCTCCTCTCTGGGGTCCAGGGAGGGCTCTGAAGGCCCCAGTTTCCTCCCCAGGCTTTCCTTGTCTCCCTGTCTTTGAGTTTCTTGCCCAGCTGTGGCCAGGCATTCTGAGCCCAGACACAATCAGGGTGAAGGACTGAGCCGGGGGCGGGGGGCGGCAAACACCAGCCATCCCAGCACTTGCGAGGCTGAGGCAGGAGGTTTGCAAGTTTGAGGCCAGCCTGAGCAGCTTGATGAGGCTTTGCCTCAAAATAAACTTTCAAAAGGGCTGGGGATATGGCTTTGTGCTCCCTGGGTTCAGTCCCAGAGCTGCAAACTGCTCTGGGCACAAACTGTCCCAGGAGCTCTGGAGCTGGGCTTTGGGCTGAGGCGGTCTCCACAGATGTCCAGTCTACCTCTGGCCTTGGTGAACAGAAAGACTCTGCTGAGGGCCTGTCCTTGTAACCTGCCCACGCCCAGCTCTACCTCAGCCCAGGTCAGTGGTGCTGGTGGACACGTGCTGTGCAGCCTGGGTGTGGGATAGGCCTGTCCCCAGGCTGGGGTGGCTGCGGTGAGGGCAGTGTTCTCTGCCCTTGCATGGCCGAGCCTGACCCTGATGTGGACAGCGTGTGGGGAGAGCGGGGAGACTTTCCTCCCACCAAAGGAGGCCGGGTCTTTTCCCGTCAGGGAGCGGGGTTGCTGGACGCCGTGCGGCTCCGGGATCCCCTGCTGCCCAGCCCTGGCCCCAGCCCCAATTCTAGGCCTGGCTCCGGCCCTCAGGAGTGCTCAGCTGGCCTTGGGGTGCAGGCCCAGCCAGGGTCCGCCCAGCTGCAAGCTCCCAGCGTCCTGCTACTCCAGGACTGGTCTCAAAGCTCTCGGTGCAGAGCCCTGCTTTGGGGTCCTCCCCCGAGCCTCTGACCACCCCCCACCCTCCCTTGCTTTTCATCTGCTCAGCCAGGGCTGCAGCTACACATGTTAGAAAGTTGTGGTTATGGATGTAAGACCTGTGTGCCGGAGTGGGGAAACTGAGGCATTAGCTGTTCAGGTCACAGCATTAAACTTCTGCCACCTGACTCCCTGACCCTGAGCCCCCAGAACCTCGAGTGCTGGAGGGACTGGCGGACACCTGAGTGGTGCTGGTGGACAGGTGATAGTGGTGGCCGCCAGGGGGTAACTCGGTGTGGGTGCGAGGGCCTGGCTGGAGGATGTGGGTAGGTGATCCAGCCCCGCTCATGGCATCTGCTACTCTCTGAGCCTTCGTGCTCTGGCCTCCCTCCCTGCCCAGCCCTCCCTGGCCTGCAGCACTGGGACCAGGATAGCTGCCTCCCCAGGCACTGACCGTTGTCAGCTGCCAGGAAGGTGGCCTCGTAGACGTTGTTTTTGATGTACAGGGACTCTCGGTCCAGGATGGCCGCTGTGGTGATCTGCCCATTGGAGGCATTGATGTGCAGCCAGTTCGCTGGGTCAGAGAGCTTGGAGTACCTGCAGGGGTGGAGGAGCGGAGGCCAGGGCTGGACCACAAGGGCTGCCAGACAGCCCTGCATCCCAGGTAAGGCCCGCCTTTTGGGCTCATGACGCTGGGGAGCTGTGAATTCCTTGGAGGTCAGGAGCCCTCCCCACCTCCCTCCGCCACCTTCCTGGGTCTCTGGCCTCAGTGGACACTGCAGGGATAATGGGACCTCCTCTGTGGGTAACAGAACTGAGGCCGGGAAGCCCCCTGCTGGGACCCACCTCACAGCCTGCTGCATGAAGCGGTCAGGGTCCACGGCCGAGAAGGTGGTGAGTGCGGTGCCGGCAGGCACACCCTCCTCCAGGCGGATCAGCTTGCGGTTGGAGGGGAAGTAGGGCGCCTCATTGAGGTCTGTGACAGAGATGGTCACACCCGCTGTGGACTGGAAGGACATCTGGATCCCGCTGGCCAGTGGTGCCTGGTTGGACACCATCACGGTGAGCATGAAGGCCCTGTTTAGCTCGTAGTCTACCGCCTGAAGGGAGAAGCAGGGTCAGTCAGTGCCAGGTGGCCCCGCCTGCTCTGTCCCCAGGGCACTCGTTCTGATTTCTGGCACCCAAATGTCCTCAGCTCCAGCTTCCTGAGGGTTCGGCCAATGGCAGGGGAGAGAGGTTGGGGTGAAGGACCCCAGACCCTGGTGAGGCAGGAACAGGGCTCCTTGGGGCTCCTGCCCTGCAGAGCGGCCTTTCCTCCCTGGCCCAGTGCTCACCAGCTCCCTCTAGCCCAGAGTGCCCCTCTGGGAGGCTGATGGAGGTCCCCAGAAGGGCCAGTCATTGGTGTTTGCAAATGGATATGGAGGATGTGGGTAGGTGACCCAGAGTCCCTGTAGATGCCACTCAGCTGATGGAGAAGTCTGGAGATGGCACTGTCCAGCTCAGAGAAGGCTGAGGGACTTGAGACAGACACAGGCTGGGGCTGTGCAGACAGAGGGGCTGGAACAATGGGGTTCCTGGCGCCCACCAGAAATGGGGGAGGAGCCAGTGCTCCACAGGGCTTCTGGGTGAATGCAGCCCTGCTGGGGCCTTGACTTCAGACCCCGGTGCCCGGAGCGCAGGGAACACAGTGTGGTGTTGGTCTGTTGCAGTACTGGAGGTTGAACCCAAGCCCTTTGCACTGAGCCACATCAGTATTTTTGACTTTGAGATGGGGTCTTGCTAAGCTGGCCAGGCTGGGCTCCAGCTTGTGATGCTCCTGCCTCAGCCTCCCAGAGTGCTGGGATTACAGGTGTGCATCTGGCTAACTGTGTTTGTGTGTTGTGATTTGTTACTGTGGTCCCTGGACACCAACACAGCAGGCCTGCGCCCTCGGGGCCAGAGTGTCAGTTACGCTCATGGTGGGCCGTGCCCCCGATTGCCACTTCCTGACTGGCTGGAAACTTCCATAGTCTGCATCGGTGTGTGGCCTGGGAAGCTCTGCTTACGCCTTTCCTGCACACTGGGCCAAGGGAAGCTGCACAGAGGTTGCGCAGGGTCCTGAGACATGGAGCCTGTAGCAGTCTGGACCAGGGGCACCATGTGACAAGATGCGTGGCAACTGCGCTTTAAAAGTCCCAGCTGGGCACACACCAAGTATCGTGTGCATGACCAGAGGCCACCTGCAGGACCCCAGCCCCATGTGTGCTTGGCAGCAGTGGTCAGCTCTGGACAGAGGGCAGCCGGTGGCAGTGCCGAGCGAGACCCAGTGGGACCCAGGACCCAGCTCCCGTCAGGAGAAGCCGAGAGCCCAGGAGGGTGAGGCCTGGGCATCAAGGTGGTGCACACTGCAGCCAGCTCCCCGGCAGCTCGGTGAGAGGAGCTGGGGCAGGTGCCTCGTGGGGTGCGGCCCAGGTTTGGTCCTCAGCGTGGATGCTCCTTGCTCCTTGTTTAGTGACTGCGCAGACCCACAACCTGCCGCTTCACTCACTGTGGTCTTCTGTTTATTTATTTTCTCTCACACGGTGCTGTGCGTCCTGTTCACAGAGCCCAGTGTCTCTTGTCCATACAGTCCTGTACTGTGCACGGCGGTACTGTGGTTTTGTGTTTTGTTGGACATTACAGCACTGCTTGCAAGAGTTAAGCAAATAACAGTCATCATAAATGGCCCGGGGTTTAGCTCGGTGGCGCAGCACCTGCCTGGTGAACGTGAGGTCCCAAGTTCAATTCCTGCCCCCGCCCCCTGTTAAAAAAAAGCAATCCTCAAGCTGAGCCTCTTTGTCCTGGGTGTTGCGAGGCACACACTGTATATAATCCCAGCAGGGGTACTCCGACACACGAGGACGAGGCTGGTCCTGTAGAGATGGCAGGGAGACCGACACCAGCTGCGAGCCCTCAGCTCTGGGCCTCCAGGGCCGTGAGACAAAATAAACCTCTTTTCTTTTTTCTTGGTAGGGGGAATCGGACTCAGGACGTTGCACTTGCCAGGCAGACTGTGCCGCTGAGCTATGTTCCTAGCCAAAGCCTCTTTTCTTGATAACTAATGCAGTCTATGGGGCTGAATTATGGGCCACAAGATAGATGCAGACAGTCTGAGCCCCAAGAGGTGAGGTCCCCAGCACCTCTGGGAGAGCAAGGAGCCCCCCCAGAGTGGAACAGGACCTGTGTGGCAGTTCTTCCTCCTTCCTCGACCAGGAACGAGCGAAACAGCCCCGGGGCAGGGCAGCGGTGTCAGTGCATGGCCCGCTGGTCCCCTTGCTGAGGGTCTGAAGTGAGGCAGAAACAGCAGGCTGGAGGGAGGATGGAGCTGAGCTGCTCATGTCATGGCCTCCAGGAAGAAGCTGAGGGCGGATGGGGAGAGGGGGAGGGGAGGGAAGGAGCAGAGTAGGGGCCTGAGACAGCAAGCAGGCCCAGGCTGCCTCTCCTCGCCCCACCTGCTGGTTCCTTAACTCCCCAGAAACCATGGCATTGGGAGCCCATCTCTGGATTTATCCGCCTGGCTGATCAGCTCCCCAAAGTCCATCAGCCTGTGGGGACAGTTCAGGTGGAAGGCACGGAACCTGGCCACTGTGTTTGCTCGTAGCTTCAGAAAGCAGCTAAGAAGGCACAGGGTGGGGCAGGGAGCGCTGCAGCAGGCCTGATGTCACTGCGGGTGACGGTGATGCTGGAGACTGCCAGCTCACTTCTCACCTGAGGCACAATTGCTCATCAAGTGACCTCCCAAATGCGCAGGACCAAGTGTCCATGGACTGGGAACGCAACTCCCAAGGAAGGTGTCACCCCAGGCTCAGGTACACAGGCTGGGCCCCCGGACTTGTTTCGTGGCAGCAGCAGCAGAAGGAAGTCGTGTCTTATTATGTCTTCCTGTCCGTGCTAGTGACTTTGGATTTGGTATTCTTAGCGTTTTATGTACATCACAAGGTAAAGTAAATAAGCAATTATGCTGACAATGCCAAGAACCAAGATGTGCAGTGTGGAAGGGTGAAGTACAGCAATACAATTAACACAGTTAGTAAAAACCCTCCGAAGTTAAACTTGAGTCAAATATTCACCTCAGTCAGCGTAATAAACTGTGAAGCCCAGTGCGGGCCCATGGAGGCCCCGGGTGGTGAGTGGTCCAGCTGCCTGTGGCCTGACACTGGTCCCCAAGCCCTAGCCCTCGGGTTGCTCCTGGCCTGAGGCAGGAAAGCAAGGAGAGCTTGGGGGAGCACAGGAGCTGCACAGCAGTGGGCAGTTGGAGATGAGAGGACACAGCACCCCGCTGTCCTGGCTACCTCGAGCCAGAGGGGGGACTGTTTGAGCATCAGAATCCATAGCGATTTTTGAATGTATAAAAACCCACGCACCCTTAATTACAATAAGAGAAAATGAAAATGCAAAGCAACTCCACCAGTGCCTGACCAGGGCATGACTAATGCCCCCTTGATTCAGCCAGGAGCTGAGCCCTGGCACCTGCCACTGTCACCTTGGTGGCCAAGGCCTCTGAGTCCTGGGTGAGGCGAGGAGGGGCTGGGGCGACAGCAGGCTTGGGGAGCCTGGCAGGCCCTGCGGGTGCTGGGCGGCCCCGCCCTCAGCCGGCTTCTGGGGTCCCCCCCCTCGGGCCTCTGTCCTCCTCCTATCTTCCCTTGCTCTCACCCTCCTGCCTGCTTTTTAAATTTTTTTGTTTTCTTTTTGAAACAGGGTCTCACTGTGTAGTCCAGATTGGCCTTAAACTTGAGGTGATCCTCCTCCCTCAGCCTTCCACCTGCTGGGGTTACAGGCATGCCCCCCCATGCCTGGCTCAGCCTTCTCCTATAGGGACCCCAGATTGTACTAGGGCTGTCTGGATGGTCAGGGTCCTCACCTGTCTCAAGACCCTCAAGTGCATCTCACCGCCAGTCTCTACCACGTGCAGTCACAGCTCCCTGGAGCTGGGTGGTGGTGGTGGTGGGGCGGTTTTAGTATTCTGACCCCAGGACCTGTACTCCGGAGCAACCAAGGCCTTGAGATGAGGAAAGCTCTCCTGTATGGGAGGGCTCTGGCTGGGGAAGGAATGAAAAATTCTAGAAGCACCTCCTGTACCCGGAATGCATTTGGACCATGATTTATCCCCAGCAGGCACACACTGGTACAGAGCTGGGCATCTGTGGGGTACAGGGTGCTGAGCTGTCACAGGAGGACTAGGCTGTCACCCCTGAGCCCTGGTTGTCACCCTTCCTCCCAGTGATGTGATCAGATATCCTGGGGCAAGGGAGCCCTCAGGCAGGCGCTGTGCTGCTGAGCTGTAATCCCCGGCTGCGCCCCAGCAGTGTTTTGGAGGGTGACACCGTTCAGAAGTGGAGGACTGAGGTCTGGCAGTGAAGAACAAATGCTTCCACAGAACATGCAGACAGAGCTGCCGCAAATGGTTCCACACGGCCGCTGCCGCTTCTTCCCAGCCTGCCTGGGGACCTCGTGATAAAATAGCAGTGCTGGTCCTGAAGCCAGTCTTCCGGCCCCTGTGGTTGCTGGCAGCGATGTGGGTGTCACCTAGCTCTAAGCCTGGTCCTGCCCTGGGGTAGCTGCTAGGAGCCTGTGGCCAGATGACATTTGAATTTTGTGAGTTCCCACAATTCCACACTGGCCCATTACTGAAGACAGTACTAACTCTGAATAGAAGGCAGAGCACTGAGGGAGAGGGGCTGTGCCAGGGCCTCTGCCTCCTCAGTGCCCAGCACTGTGCCCTGCAAGTTGACAGCAGCTGTTACCTGAGCTCCCTGTTCACAGAGGGGCCTGGCGCCCATAAGGCCACACCGGCAGCACCTTTGATGGCCTCAGCTGCTCTGACACGGTGTCCAGTGCATGATGAGCTGACATTTCTCCTCTGAAAGGTCCTGAGGCCTGGGCCAGACACAGTGAGCCCTGCCGGGCTTGGCTGCTCTGTCCGTGGACACGGTGCCTACCAGCACCCAGTGCCCACAGGTCGCACACTGCGACTGGGTCCCCAGCGCAGCAGAGCTCAGCCCTGGCTGTGACCACAGCCCCTGCCCAGCACCCCTGGTCAGGCCGGGCGGTTGAGACACACTGGAGTCCTGGATTCTTGGTGGTGACGTACGAGGAGGTCCACCAAGGGAAGGGACCTCCCTCCGCATTATTGGTTTTTGTCCCTGGGGTTGTGGAATAATGCCACGTGTCCATGTTAAAAATGGTGTCACAGCCTGAGCAAGTAGGCCTTCCAGAAAGACTATTATGGCCAATAAAAGTCCCAGGAAGGTAAAATAAAACGCATCTGTAATGGAGAAATCAATAAATAATTTGCTCCTGCAGTTTCAATTAGGGCAGCTGATCCATTCCCGAGGGGAGGCCCAGCTACTGCCAAGGTGGGGGGTGGAGAGCACCTTGGGGATAACGGGCCCTGCTGGAGGGCTCGGGGCACCCGGGGTGTAGACTCCACTCCGTGGGAGAGAGGCTGGGTGAGGAGTTCAGTCCCAGCTTGCCGGGAGGCGGGGGATGGCAGGCAACTGGGGCCTGCAGGACGCCTTCCCAGGAGCCTGCAGCAGCGTGGCCCTTGCCCCTCAGCAAGTGGCCGGCAGGAGGCCAGGGTGAGGGGTGCCCTCCGGGGGAGGGCCAGGCTGAACAAAGCTCTAGGGACAGCGACCCCCTAGAGATGTCAAGTCTGAGTGGCAGAGCAGGCTCTGAGGAGGGTAGGGGGTGACAGATGCCCCAGGGTTTGGGACCTCGGAGAAGACAGGCTGGGTGTCCAACTCGTCAGTTCACCCAGGATAAAGTGGTGGCTTTGGGGGTTCCAGATCACAGATGGGGTGCAGGGCAGGGCGGGCGTCAGCAAGACCTGCCTGGGAGGACGCTGGCAGCCGGGAGGACATTGCTGCCATCTGTGCACCCTGGGCGCTGCTGCACGGGCCCTCCTTGGCGTGCCCGGCCTCCTTCAAGAACTGCGTTTCAAGGTGACAAGCGGCCTCCTCCGGGAAGGCTGCCCTTGCTGCAGAAAATACCGGCTAATTCATGAAGAAAGGATGAGCAAGATGTCCCAGGAAGTAGTGGCAGGTGCGCAGGCCAAGGGCCGCAGGGGAGGAGGGCAGCTGGGAGGGAAGGGGGGAGGCGGGGCAAAGCACCAGTCTCCCATGCCCTTCCGGCAGCGCCCCGCTGAGACCGCACAGCCTCGGCTCATCCAGGCGCTGGGCGAAACTTCCGGTTCCGGAACTGGAGGCGTGACCGACTTGGGTGGGCGGGGCCGGCTCAAGTGGGTGGGGCCAGGGAGGCTCCGCTCTGAGTCCTGGAAGTGAGCTGTGTACCCGGGTCTGAACAACGGACCCCAAGTCCACGGCTGGGCTCCGCGGGGACCCTGAAGGCAGGTCCGCGCTTGACAGTGTGGCCTCGTGGGCACAGGGCGGACCGGCGCTGCGCTGCCTCGGACCTTCCGTGCAGCCCGCGGTGGCCCCGTCCGGTCCGGCTGGGCACACGGCCCGGGGCCTGCGGGCCTCGCCTGACTTCTTCCTGCCTCCCACGTGCTGGGAAGGGCCGAAGGAAGGGACTTACAGGAGGCCCAGGATGTCAGGGTCCCGCGAAGCAGGAGGAAGCCTGGGACGCTGAAGATGGAGGGGAGTCCCGGGGAAGACCCATTTCCTCTCCTAGGCCTGCCCTCTGCCTTGGCAGCAGCAGTTTGGAAAACACATCAGCTGAAGAACTGTGGTTCCCAGCATCTCCTCTGGCTAAGAATGACCATGTGACTAAATTCTACCTAAGAAGATGTAAACAGGTGTTCTGGTAAGGTTCTAGAATAACAGAGGATTCTTGAATAAAGGACCTGTATGAAGGGTCCAGACAGTTCCTTAAACTTAGGAGAAGCAAGATATTTTTTTCTTCTTTTTGCTATCCTGCTGCCTGTAAAATTCTTACAGAGGCTGGAGCTCTTGCAGCTGTTTTGGACCATGAAGTTCTCTAGAGGACAAAAGCACTGCATAACAGAACAGAAGGACAGGAGGACTGGGTCTCTGTTGACCCAGAAGTTGTCTTCTTGGCCTCAACTGCTGGCCTTCCTCTTACTTGAGAGGCTAAAACCCTCAAGTGTCAAATGTCTATGTGTGAACTCTGTGTGACTGGCAGCTTAGTACATCTTCTAAATGATACAGCCCCAAATTAGACTCGCTTTTCCTTACACCTGGACATGTCCAGTGTGGCTTTGAGCTTCCCTTTCTGTTACCCTTCTCTTGTTTTCTTCTTAGTCCTACTAACAACCACTTTGGAATGATAGCCACTAGAATACTTCATGATAAACTGTCTGAGGCTGTAAGCTTCCCAGACTCTGCTTTCCCAGGGTTGTACGAGTTGTATGTATAGTAACAGGCTGGGGCAGAGGCTGAATCCCCCCCACTGCGACGGCAGATTTACATAAGTCTCTGAAAATCAGGAGGAGGGATAGTTTTCTAGAAAAGCATGCCTGACTAAAACCGTTACAGAAGACAGGCCAATGTCACAATCCCATGCTAACCGCACTGGACCTCCCAGTGGTATAACAAATGTCACAGGGACAGAGGGGGTAGCCTTGCGCCACCCACCCCAGGAGCAGTCTGGACATGCCCTCCTCATAACCCGATGCCATAACCCAGGGTGGACTCCAGAGCATAGAGTAACGCCGGAAAAGCTCAGACATTAGCAAAACACCCCACTTCACATTCACAGCTGGGAGTGCATGCACGCTTGTAATCTCAGCTACTTTGAAGGCTGAGGCAGGAGGATCACAAGTTTGAATCTCAAAATAAAAAAACAGGGGCCAGGGATTTAGCTCAGCAGTATAAGTGCCTGCCTGGCAAGTGCGAGGTTTTGAGTTCAATTCCTGGTACAGAAAAAGGGGAGGGGCTGGGGCTGTGAAGGCCCCGATTTTATCTATAAAAATCACGGACCCCTACTACTTCATGACTTGGTGTCCTCTTGGGGACATGAGGGTGTTTGAATGGTTGAAGCTACCTGTTACGAGCCTCAGGAGGGAAACGGAGATGCCAGACCGTGGGAGGGGGGCTCTGTCTCCAGCAGGTGGGGCACAGCCTCACCCCAGGACACAGGGCCCTGGGGTGTGCGTGGTGGCAGCCACCCACCTTCACCACGGTGACCATGCCCTCGTTGGTGGCTGGATCGGTGCGGACGCTGAAGTGGCCTGAGGGGTCCCCGCTGATGATGCGGTAGATGGCGTTCCAGTTAGGCGAGTGGGGCTGGTCGCGGTCCATGACAGTGAGGTTGGCGACCACTGTCTCCACGCGGTTCTCGGGGACCTCGCCCGCAAACTGCAGGATGCAGAAAGGACACTGTGAGGGCTGTGTGGGCTGGAGAGCCGGGACTCCCCGCCTCCAGCCAGGGGTGTCCAGGACCCTGCCTGTCACTCTGCCCGTGTGTGAAGGAGACCGTGGGAGGGTGCAGATTCACCACCACTGCCCTGAGGCTGGGGCTGGGCCACACCAGGCAGGGGCAGCAGTGTCCGGGAAGGCAGGGGTGGCCACCGTCACTGTGGGAATGAATGAGTGAATGAATGAATGAATGAACCAGAGCAAGCCTCCAGAAGTGCACAGATGGGGTGCAGGTAGTCCCCAGCCCCACAGGGTGCCCCTCAGGTTGCAAACAAGACTGGACACTGGTGGAGGAGCATAGCCACCAGCTGGCCCTGCCCAGCACAAGGCCCAGACTGTCACTGTGCTTGGAGGACAGGCTGGGAAGCCACAGGGAGTGGCTCTCACGTGTGCAACGGGGTGGCCTGAAAGCAGGCGGAGCCCAGGGCTGTCCTCTAGCTCCTGACCTAGGCAGCCTGTGCCAGGATCCAGGAGCCCCTGGGCCGGGTTTCTGACGAGGTCTGGGAGGCCAATGAGGCCCTAGAGAGGGGCGACTGCATGGCTCACTCCTCCTGCCCAGCTTCCCTGCTGGTCACAGGGACAGACACTGGAGAGACAGACAGGGATGTTCGGGTGCAGCATATGGTAGGCGTGGACTCACTGGGGAGAGAGGAGCAGGGATCCTCTCCTTCAACTTTGTCCCCTTGGAAGTGGGCATGTCTCTCGAGCGGTCACAGCTGGTGAAGCAGGGCGAGCAGTGGCTGCCGCAAGGGCCCAGGGTGCAGGAGGGCAGGAGTGCAGGGCACAGGCCCAAGGTGGGGTGAGCTGCCCAGGCCCTGAAGCTGGTGAAGGGATGCCAGGAGATGGGCAAGGTGCAAAGCCCTCTGCTAGCAGGAAGAGCCAGTGATGGGCCTCAGTTTCCCCACCTGAGAGTCAAGCAAGACACTTGTCTACTGGCCTCTGCAGATGGCCCTGTGGCTCCAGATGTTCTGGGGACTCTGCACAGCCAGGATGTCCCACCCAGGGCTCCACATAGGATGGAGGGAAGACGGCTCCTCATGGAGGGGAAGGGGGGAACCGGAAGGGGACACGGCCCCTCCTGGCCCCACCTCTTCCATCCAGACCCTGCCTCTTAACCCAAGCAGCTCGGCTCAGTCTCAGGAGTCCCCCAAAGCCTCTAGGGGTCACAGTGGGGCTTTTCAGAGAGGTCTGGACCTGGGGTGTGTGAGCCATTCCTGGAGCAGTGCTGGGACTAAGGGTCTGAATCAGTCCGCAGATTGGTTTGGCACTGCCCTAATCCCGGTGGCCCAGACAGAGCATGAAAAGGGCAGAAAGGAGCTGCTAAGGCCACGTTCCTTCCTTGCTTTGCGGCCTTCTGTCCAGCACGCTGCTTCTCCTCTGTGGTGTTGTCTGCCAGGCCACCCTACCTTGAGGCCAGCCAGCGATGGACTGAAACCTCTACAAACTGTGAGCTGAACAAACCTTTCCTCTTTTCATTTTGGGTGTCAAGTATTTTGTCTCAGCAATGAGAAAAGTAACTAAGACACCCAGTCAGTGACAAGGCTCCCATGATCCAAAAACCTTCCAAAAGGCCTGAATCTGAGCACATGAGGCTTTTTGGGGACATCAACCAGGATCGTGGGTCCCTATCTCTGGTCCTGGGGCCATATCATCCCAAGCTTCCTTAGGGACTGGGGTTGGTTTGGTCCAGGGCAGGGGCCGGCACGTTACTTTTATAAATTAAGCCCTCACGCTACTTTTATAAATAAAGTTTTACTGGTACACAGCTCTGCCAATCACTTACACACGCTCTGCATCTACCTTCCTGCTGTGACATGGAGCTGAGTAGCTGTGATGGAGGTGATGTGCTCTTCATCTGTCTCTTCACAGAAAATGGTTCCAGATCCCTGTTCTTGACCTCTGTACCCTCACTTTAGTAACTGCCTATGGACACATGACCCAAGTCACATGACCTATGCCAGCCAATCAGGACTTAGGGTGTCCCTACCTCTGCGCTCCATGCTGCAACCATGAGTGTCTGAGAGTGGGGAGCAGCTGCCCTAGACACCTGAGAACAAAGCCAGCCTAGAGGAAGCATGGCTGAGGGGAGGAGCCTAATCCCAGGCTCGGGAGGCTGAGGCAGCAGGATTGCTGTGAGTTTGAGGCTAGCTTGGACTATGTAGTGAGTTGAAGGCTTATACTACAAAGTGAGACCCTGTGTCAAAACACACACACACACACACACACACACACACACACACACACGAGAGAGAGAGAGAGAGAGAGAGAGAGAGAGAGAGACAGAGAGAGAGAGAGAGAGACAGAGGGAGGAGGGTCTCAGTGACACTGCTGGAGCCTGGACCCAGCCACTCCTGAAGTCCTATGTCCTGAAGTGTCCAGCTTCTGGAGATGAGGTGTTCGTGTTGTACTGGGCACTGGCAGGGCTTCCTGGCTCTGAAGCACCTTCTGAATTCTCTTCCTTGCTGCTCAGACACACATTCCCGGCCTCCTCTATCGTGTGCACAGGTACGCCAGCCACAGGGCCACCTCATATGTTGGCGCCCACGGACGCAGACCTGGGGCCAAGGCTCCGTGGAGGCTGTGGGGACAGGAGGGCCACAGCTGGACCCTCATGCGGTGGGGCTTCGCTCCGCCTGTGCCCAGGCAGCTCTGTTGCTGCCACCTCTGCCCTGCTGCCAGCCCCTGAGGCCCTGTCGATGGCTCCTGGGCATGGAGTATGTTATAAGTGAGGTGAATTCAGTAACAGCTCAGGAAGGGTGGCCTCCGCTGATGGACTGGGCTGAGGGTTTCTCATTCCCTAGCCTTTCCCTAGCCACAGGCTTTTAATTAATTCACCAAGTTTCCAGGCCCAGGGAGAGACCCTTGTGCACATGGGGCACCAAGGCGGGTGTGGGAAGGAAGAATTGACCCGTATCCAGGACTCATAAGTGATGATGCTCCCGGCGAGACCTCCCGGCCCGGCCCCAGTGGAGGCCAAGTCTATGCTCTGCTCTCAGCTGGCTCAGGTGGGGACCGTGCCCAGGGTAGGAGTCGGGACACCGGCTCAGGATGCTGCCCACCTGCCCACCGAGCCGGGCTGTCCCTCCTCAGGGAGGAGAGGAGCATTGCACTAGGGATAGCCTCAGGCCACCGTCACACGGGAAGGAGTGGCGGGGTGGGAGGGCTCCCTGTGCCAGGCCGCGCCCTCCCTCGCCGGCTGTGCTGCCCTAGGTGGCCGTCGCCCTCTGATGAGGGGTTTTCCAGTTGAGTTTCCTCTCTAGTAAAACAGTGTTGTTGAGTTCCGCGTGGTGCGTCCGGGGCTCTGATCACCAGATGGGACCCTCCTCCTTCCTCCTCCTTTCTGTGGACAGATCCGTGACGGAGGGAGGGAAGGGCTCAGATGTAGTTAGGAAAGAACTCCGAGCCCCCGCCTCAGCGGCTTCTCGGGTGAATGTCCCCCCAGGGTCCGCGGGTCCTGGCAGGGAGCAGGATAATGCTGCTGTCACCACCGTCTGTAATAAGGCGATGGATGCAGCGACTCCGCTGCTATGGCTGCTGTTGCCCGAGTGTTTCTGTGAGCTGGTGGCCTCCAAGGGGCTGGCGTTAGCAGCACATGCCGTCCTCACACATCTGGTCGGGTAGGACCAGATGAGGAAACTGAGGCACAGAAAGCCCTGGAACTTGTCCACGTCAGCAGCCCGTCAGCAGGGAGCCAGGTTTGGGAGGGATGAGTCTGCCCTAGCACCCTCTCTGACCTTTGTCCCCAGCTTGGAGCGTGGACACAGCATCAGTGCTGGGGACATGGAATTCCTGGCCTTCATGCCAAGGGGCTGTACCTTTCCTTGGTCCTCACCTTTGCTGCTCTTGGAAGGTGGTTCCCAGAGCCCCTGACTTTCTGCAGAGCCCAGGTCTCAGTGACCACTGGAGTGGGGCTCCCATGGGCCCTGGAGGCCACAGCTGTCCCCTGGGAGTGGGCATTGGCCTGGTGGGAGGGGCAGGGGTGTGTCCGGTGGGGATGGGCTCTCTGGCCCTGGCCTGTGGCTGTCACCTCTGTGCTCAGGACGGCTGGCACCAATGAGTTACTTTCAGCTGAGGTTCACAGGGTGAGCCTGAGTGTGAATAAGGGCCCAAGTCCACTCCAGAGTTAAGATGCCAAGTTCCTGCTTGCAGAAGCTCATGCTGAATCACAAAGTTTCTCTCCTCATTCCTCAAAAAACTAGGATTGGAGGTCCCACTTGATCCAGCTATTCCCCTTCTGGGTATCTTCTCAAGATAATTAAAAGCATCACACCACAGAGCTATATGTGCACCCATGTTTACAGCAGCAGTTTATAACAGCCAGATCTTGGAAACAACCTAAATGCCCATTGACTGAGGAATAGATAAAAAAGATGTGGTATTTCTATATGATGGAGTACTACTCAGCCATAAAGAATAATAAACTGGACATTTTTATAGGTAAATGGATGTGCCTTTTATAGGTAATGGATGTTTCATTAGTATGACAAGGAAAAAAACATTTATTTTGTCCCAGAGAAAATGACTTCAGCCAAGCAGTGACTCAGGCCACACCTGCCTTCACTTTAACTAACCTACCATGAACCATGTTGAGTTGACTTTTGGATTTTTTTTTTTTTTTGTGCCTGGGATCCAACTCATGACTGACCGCATGCTTGCAAGGCAGGCGCTTATGCCGCTGAGCTAAATACCCGGCCCTGATTTGGATGTTTTAAGAAGTTTTTGATGGGTATAAGGTTTGGGTTTTTTGCATGTGGATATCTAGTTATTCCAGTATATTTATTGAGGGTACAATCTTTTCTCCACTTAATTGCTTTTGTATCTTTGCCAGAAATCAAATGTCTGTTATGTGGGTATCTATTTTGAGACTCTATATTGGTACCTTGGTGGTCTGTCTATCTTGTTATCAATGCTGTTTTGTTATGATTGGTAACTTTGTGATAAGTCATGGGACTGGGGAAGGCCGGAGCTCTAATTCTGTTTATCAAAGCTGTTTAGATTAATCTTCTCTATTTCTACAGAAATGTAAGAATCAAAATGTTAATCTATATGAAAAATGATGCTGGCAGTTTGATAAGGGATTGTGTTTTCTGATCTTTATTATTTTCTTCTGTTCATTTTGGTTTTGTCCTGTCTGTTACTTTTAATTTTTCAAGGAAAGATGTGAGGAGATTCCATCGCTTTCTTTTTTTCTCATAAATGTTCTTGGTGTTAAATGGAAGAAAGTCCCACTCCCGGGTCGTGCGCTTCCCCGAGAAGCTGGGAGGCAGGGTGGCCAGCGGGAGCTCAGCCTCAGGCCAGGGTGCAGGACGGCCAGGCCCAGCGGGCGCCCAGGCACAGTCCCTCTGCGTCCTGCCGGCCCGGGCGCCTGGAGGAGGGCACTGCGTGTGTGCCCCTGGGGTACAGAAGACCCCTCACAGTCGTGGAGGCCATAGACACACGATGCCCAGGCTGCTGAATTCAGTCGACCCCGGCCCGTGGCAGCACCATTCTTGCCCACCACGAGTGAGCTCCCTGCGCGTAGCCACTGTGTGCCACGGATTAGGTAAGTGTCCCCCAGAACCTCATGGGTTGAAGGCCCAGCCCCAAGCGCTACGGGAGGTGGGGCCTTTAGGAGGCGGGGCCTGGGAGGAAGTGAAGTCACAGGGGCTTGGCCTTAGAGATGCGAGCCCCGCATGTGCCCGAGCCACAGTAAGCTTTTCCTCCTGCGGCTTCTCTCAGTGCTTTGTCTCAGTGGAGGAAGAGACGCCGTGATGGCAGCAGACTGGCTGGACATCCCGGCCCCACCTCCCGCAGCACTTGGGGGTCCTGTGACAGCTCCAGGGCTGCTCTGTGCTGGGTGGGACATGTGCCCCAGGGCTTCCCCCAGACTCCCTGGGTGTGGAAGCAGGAAATCCCCAGCAGGGGATCTGAGGTTTGTCCCACCCAACAGGCCTGCACTACTCTGGAGGGAGTGCTGGGGGCCGGGTGGACCCGGAAGAATCAGGTCTGCCTTCCGTGGGCAGCGTAGCTGCAGTCCAGGCAGGAGGGAAGATCGCTGTTAATGTTGAGGGCGGGAGCTGGATTATGCTGTCTCCTGCATCTCTTTGGCCTCCACTGATTGGTCTTGATTGAACTTGATAAAAACAGCCCTGCCTGCCGTGTACGTGGCAGTGTGTCCAGCCTGCTCCATCTGCACCTGTTTCAAGGGGGATCTGCTGAGAGCCACCTGGACTGACGATGGCTCCCTAATGACAATACAGGTCTTGTCATGGAAGGCAAGGATTCCCCATGTTGGGAGGTCAGGACAGCAATTTCCTGGTTTTGCCCTGCCCCAGTGTCACAGGGAACCAACCGGGCGTCTCCACCTTTGTTGCAGGGCTTCATGGAGGTGGCAATTCTCCCTTGATGCTGCCCCACGCCACAGCCTTGGGTCACATGCAGAATTCTGTCTTAGCATCAGTGTGATTCTCGGCTGCCCATTCTCAGAGGTGAATGCAGACTGGGGACCTGCTTCAGATTACGCCTGCGACCCAGCCCGAGGCGAGGCAGACCCGGTCCTTGTCCTACGTAGTGTCCTTCCTCTCGCCCATCACCAACCCATGGGTCATTCCAGGGGGCCTTGTAGGATTTCACTGTGGCTGATCTGCGTGAGGGGAGGCCAAGCTCAGTCCAGGAGCAGATAAGGGGGTGCGGGTACCCATCCTAGCTGGACCACACTCAGGTATGGGGACAGCCTGGGGGTCCCTCTCAGGGCAGGAGGCCTGGATGGTTTTTTGTTCTGCACCTTGAAGTGGGTGACAGTCACAGATGCAGACAAGGGCAGGAGCCTGCATTGCACCCCTCAGACCTGCACTTGCATCACAGCCAAGCAGGTCAGCAGCTTCGGGGCCACGTCGGGACAGCGAGGGAGGCTCACTCTGGGTCCTAGCCATTCTGACTTCAGGCAGCCTTCTCCGATCTAAAAGTTGGAAGTCACCTGTTTTAGGGAGGAGGCAGGGCCAACCTCAGGGGCCCCCTGCAGGCCAAGTCTTTGGGGTCTCCAGCCCCCCACTGCCTGAAGAGCTTCCTTGTTCCGTGGACCTGTTCTCCGATACCTCTGGCTGCTGTAGTGCATCTTCTCTGCTATTGGAGGTGAGAGGTAAGCTGGAATGGCAGTGGCTGCCTTCCGCTCTTTTCTGTGGTGATCTCAGGCCCTAAGGCTGTTTCCTGGGGTGCCTCTACCACTCCCCAACAACTAGCCTCCAGCAGGCTGGTGGTGGAGCCATGTTGTGTCTCCAGGGGTGTCTGGGCACCTTCCCCAGAGCTCTGCAGTCAGACATGAGGGTCCGCCTGGGGACTGGGGAGCTAGTTTGGGCCTGATTTGGGACCAGGGCTAGCTTGGCAAGCTCCCTGCTCCGGAGTGTGGACCACAGGGTGAGCCAGCTCTGAGTGCCCCACCGGCAGGTCCTGTGTGGTCACAGAAGGTGGCAGCCATGCTGGCTGTGCTCAGCAGCCTCCAGGCACAGAAGGTGAAGGGGGGTGGCTGGTCACCAGCCAGGAGCAGGGCCGGAGGACCCTCCCAGAGCGCAGCCCAGGGAGTCACTGTTCTCTCGGGTCTGCCCCCCAGGGCCCTGGCCCTGGCCTTTGCTGCCTTTGCCCACTGCAGGAGGAGAGCAGGACTGGCTCGGGGTGAGGGCTCCAATACCTGATGCTTTCCAGGCAGGCAGGGGCCGGAAACTCTCCTGGCTGCACTCATCTCCTGTCCCTTCCCAGCCACCAGTCACTGGTAGAGGTGGTGGTGGTGTAGCTGGCCCTCACAGGGCTATCTGTCTCTTGCCCATTAGGTGGCACTGTGTGTGTCCCACACTCTGCCTGCCACGTGGGGACACTGTGGGGGGAGTGGCTCCAGACACCTCACACAAGCCCACGGGAAGGAGCAGTCTCCTCTTCCCGCCTCCTTTTCCGCTCTGTGGCTTAATCCCTACCTGGCCTGCCCCTGCGTCCTGACCCGAGTAGACCTGATGGGAGCCCTGGCTGGTGCTGGGCAGGTGGGAGGGGGCGGCGCACACTCGGCTGGTGCCATGTCCCTGTTGCTACTGTCACTGACACACAGGCTTTACAAGGCCCTGCTGGGAGAGGTCACCGCAAGGAGGGCGCCACGTGTGGGTGTGGGAGCTGGGGCACTGGTCATCCTGGGGCCCTTGCTGACCCTGCCCTCTGCATGCCTTGGCCTGGCACCTGCAGCCATCTGCCTAGAGGGCACCCTGGCTGAGCATGGCCCGCCTTGTAAACGCACAGGGTCCAAAGAGCACCACTGGCTCACGTGTGGACTAGGGAGTCCCGTGGAGGGCGTCTGTGAGCAGGGCGGAGGCCATAGTGCCCTAGAGACCACCTGGTGGCACAAAACAGGTCAGCAGACATCTGCTGGGCTCTGAGTGACCCCTGTGCATTTCACAGGAAGGGACCTTCCTTGTGGCATGGCTACTTCCTGGGAATCTAGAGGGAATGAGAGCCATGTGACTGGTGGTGCCATCCCTGGGGAGCGAGCTGTACCCTCTGTGAACTGGAGCACTGGATGCGCACTTGTCCTCTGCAGCCATCGCTGTCCACTGGCCCTTGAGGACAGAGGCAGGAAGGGGCCCTCTACTTGCAGGGAGGTACCTGCCCCTGGCCAAGGCCCCTGTGGGCATCCCTTGGGCCACGCCCCCTGCAGACACCCGGTACAGCACTGCCCCTGCCTCAGCCAGGGCTTCGTTACCTACAACCTACCCACCCCTCCCATCAGACACGGCGGCAGTGAGCGAAGCACAAACATGGGTGATGACAGCGGGTCGAGTACGCACCGTGCTTGCCGTGAATTCTGGCGGGTTGTCATTCACATCTGTCACTGTGATGATGGCTGTGGCTGTGTTTGAGAGGCCATAGTTAAGGTTCCCTTCCATGTCGGTGGCCTGGACGATGACTGTGTACTGCTGGACTTTCTGGAGGGGAGAGATGTGTGGGGAAGGACAGCAGGTCAGCTGGATGTCATGGACAGAGTGTGCCCGTGACTCCCAGAGGGGCTGGGTGGTCCTGCACAGAACCTCCCCTTCCCCTGCTGAGGGTGACAGGTGGCAGGAGGCGGCCAGCTATGTTCCTGTCTCAGGGCCCTTTGGAGGGACGGGTCACCTCTGGTGCCGAGGTGGAGACACAGCTCTGCCATGGGTTTGGAGGAGCAGAGAGGGTGGTTTGCAAAGCAAGGTGTGAGGCCACAGCCCGTGTTGCCTGAGCACATACAGCATCCAGCTGAACTGCAAGTTGGATCCAGGCAGAGATGAGATAACGGCTCCTCCCTGCTCTGTGCCGAGCTGATACAAGCGCGGCTGACACCTCGCCACTCTTCAGAAAGCGCAGCCCTGAAGGAGTCGCTCGCCTGGTACGCAGGCTTGAGCTTTGAGAGGCAAATGCAGTGCAGTGGGGTGGGGGCATCTGCCTAGGCATGGGGGAGGCATCTCGGCTCCCCTCCGCCTGCCTGGGCCTCACGCCTCTAGCCGCCACCCCGCACCTTTGCAGAGCCCTCCCCGTCAGAGGACGAATGTGTCCCGCATGGCGGCTGAGGTCAAGCCTGGCGGGCAGCTGTCTGCTGTCTGAGTGTCCCGTCCCCTCCCCTTATTGGTACCATCAGAAAGCGGGAGCCCAGAGACCCAGGCAGAAAGGGACCCTCTGTGGGGCCCTGTACATGCCTGGCAATCCCGACTGGCTAGGAGGTTACCGGGAAAGGTGTTTCCTGGCCCTGTGAGCCAGTGAAGGGCACCCAGCTCCACACACTGGCTCCCGAGAAGCTATAGAGAGCAGATTTCCTGTCCTCTACTCATCCGCCTCCTTCTCTCCGGCTGCTTCCCGCCATCACGTCCTGCTCCCTGGTGGAGCGGGTGTCTAACAAGGCACAGGACCCAGCTTGGCAGCTTTCTTCGTCCCTACCCAGGCTTCTCTGCTTCTTTACAAATCTGACTTTCTTTTCCCTTCCAGACAAGTTTGGGAGTCTCCACTGCAGGGATCTCTGGGCATCATTCCAAAGCCAGGCAGGGCAGCCCGGGCGCTCCCCAAGCCCCAGCCCTGGTTCCCCACTCAGCGGCTGCTGCTTGGCATGTGTGGGCTCATGGGCTGCTCTGTGTTCACTTGTGTGCGTGGTTGTCACCTTCTCTCCGCTGCAGTGTGGTCTGGTGACAAGGGGCCAGTTCCACAAACTCAAGAACAACGCAAGCTGAGGTCAAAGGGGGATGATGGGGGGGAAGGAGGGCCCTGGAGAGCGGCCTCCCCCTCTCCCATCGGCCAGTCACTGCCTGTGCGTGACAGCCACCCTGGCAGCTGTGCCCAGAGGATGGAGGACATTTTGGAAACACAGGGACACATAAATGTGCTTACACATGTCCATGAACACACACGTATGTGAAACACACATCTGTGAATGTGCACGTGTGTACATGAGGGTGCACACGTATATGCGCCCTCGCATCACTTTGGTATGGGTGTGCAGTGTAATGCGCACGATGGTTTGTGTGCCTCTGCGTGTGTGCAGCCAATGGCCACTAGAGGGCGAGCCGGGCTTGCTTTTGGGAGCCAGGACAGGATTCTTGGCCAGGACCAGGACAAGACAGGAGATGGAAGCTGCCCAGCAAGGAGGAAGACATGGGGCTGGCTGGGATCCCAGCTGGGCTCAGCCATGACCAGCAGGTGGGGGCAGCTGAGGCCCAGCTCGTGGTGTTGTCAGGAGCACAGGGCTGGGGCGCTGTGCCCCGTCGCTTGTGCCTGTGCCGGGTGCTTTTCAGAGCCTTTCCCTTCCGGGACATGGTCAGAGCTGGAGGGCGGATGGGTGGACCCAGGTGGGGCCCACACACTGTCCACAGAGCTGTGTGGTCTGCATGGAGTGGGCCTGGCTTTGGTGGAGGTTTCCATGCATTTGTTTTAGAATGTTGCTGCAGGACTTTGCTGCAGGCCTTAATGTGTATTTTGCCCTCTCACAGAGCAGTGAGGTGTCTGTAGTGACCGGGGCGGGAGACCCTGAGAGAGAAGAGCCTCGTGCGTGCACGTGCAGCCTCAGCTGGGCCTGCGCCACCTCTGATGGGGGCTGTGTCCTGGTCAGGCCCAGCCTCCCGAGGCCAGGGGCCAGTCAGAGCACACTCTGGAGTTCAGTGCCCATCTCCTGGGCCTGTGGGCCTGAACTGTGCAGCCCTCAGTGGGAGGGAGGGGGCTGGGCAGGCAGCAGCCACCTGTGTGTCCAGGCAGAGGAGTCATGAGTGGGGCTCCCTGTGGCAGCCCAGCCTGCTGCCCAGTGGTGCCCTCCTGGCTGTCCCTGGGCATAGAGAACTGGGCTGAGGCCCCGGTGTGACCCCCACTATCTGCAGCAGAGCAGCAGTGAGTTCATTCAAAACAGATCTCACCATTTTCAAGTTGGAGAGCAGGGAAGAAAGCAACAAACTGTTCCTGCTCGCCTGCCCTGGGGAGCGGGGCCCCCAGCCCGCCTTGTCCGCTGTGGCCATGAGGCCTGAGGATCCACAGGGCTGAGTGCTGAGGGGTGGGGCATGTGGGTGCCGTGGAAACAGAGAAGCTGAGCCTCACGTTGCCCCGTGACCTGGCCACCTCACCTTGGTGTCTACACAAGTCTTCTCTGTTTCCTACTCTTACATCCCCCTTGTGGAAAGATGCCTGTGGCTGAGCGCGCCGGCCAGAGCTCTCTTGCTAGGAGTGAAATGGAAGCCAGGCGTGGTGGTATGTGCCCATCGCCCTGGAAAGTCGGGAGGCTGAGGCAGGAGGATTTCGAGTTTGAGCCCACCCTGGGCAACTTTGCAAGATCCTGTCTGTGTCAAAATAAAACATCAGGTCTGGGGGTTTAGCTCAGTGGCATACATGCCTGCTTGGCAAACTCAAGGTTGTGAGTTCGATTCCTGACACCAAAAAAAAACCCCAACAAAAAACAAACAAACAAATAACCCCCCCCCAAAAAAAAACCATAAAAAGGGCTGGGGATATATCTCAGTGAGAAGGACCTGGATTTAATTCTCCGTGCTGGAAAGAGAGAAAGAGACAGACAGACAGACAGACAGACAGACAGAAGAACCCAAAGTACAGCCTCATCACTGGTGAATTTCTCAGCCACACGGGAAGCTGGGTGTCCCTCACTGTGAATGGTGGTTGTGCAGAGAGCAGTAACAACAAGGTCCGCGCCGTCTCTTATGACCAGATTCCCTCTGCCCTCACTGCTACCTCCTCTCCCTCCTGGCCTCAGACCCCTTCCTGCCCATCTAGTTCTGCAAGGACTCTGGTCTGTGGACACGGGCTCCCCCCACCTGCCCACCCAGAGGTGGGTCCCTGTGTCTCTGGTCCCTGACGCACCTCCCTGGACCCTCCCACTAGTGGCTGTGGGCTGGTGTCTCCTGGACTCTGCCTCCTGCAGCAGGAGTGACTCCCCAGCAGCCCGGGGTGTGACAGCAGGTGACAGATGTCTGAGGGTGTGGCGGGGCCCTGCTGGCCTGGAGGGGGCAAGGGTGCTGCTGCCTTGGTGTGGAGGCCCTGCCTCCGCCTCCTCCTCCACTGTCCAGGAGAGGACAGGACAGGACCCGCAGTCACCACGGGCATCGCCTACCCTGCCCTCCCTCCCTCCAACCCCCTGACAGCTCTTCTCCTCTTGGGGGGTAGCAGCTCACGGGCCTCGGGTCTCTGGAAGTCTGCAGCACAGCGGGCTCTGGCCCGTGTGCGCCTCCAGCTGAGCATGAGTAAGAAAATCAAGCTGCATCTGGTCACACAGCTCGCCTGGCCTGTCTAGTGGCACTGCCCAAACCACTGGGTGTCCCCTTGCATTGTCACTCTACCCAGGGTGGGGCCACCCACTGTCCCCCTGATCACACCCTTACCAACTGGGAGGTGATGCATCTTGGATCAGACAACACCACAGGACGCTGCAGGGCGCTCTGACAGGATGCTCCGTCTGCATCCCCAAGAGGCCATGTGGACAGGCGGACAGCTGTCCCCCTGTGCTGCTGGCAGTGTGTGACACCAGGGAACACGTCCCCTGGGGAGGTCCTGGGCAGTGACCCCATGGCCCCGAGCTGCCCAGCCCTGAGCTGGTAGCCTGGGGGTCCCTGTCCCCATGGGCTGAACACAGCTGCCATTTGGGTGGCAACCGAGGCAGAGCCAACAGCAGGTCCCTAGGAAAGCATCTGTGAGGCGAGGTGGGGACAGATCCCAGCGCGGTCCAGCCAGGCGAGGTGTAGAGGGTCCGCCCAGTGGTCTGTGCTGACGACACTGTCCAGGGCCACGGCGTCCCCAGGAGCTGGGCGTGGCCAAGCAGACGCTGGGCACACGGGGCCCTTCGCATGTGTGGCGGGGTGGGGTCGATGTCCCCTCCTTTTCACTTACTGTACTCTCTGCTGTAAATGTGTAGCTTTCAAGATAAGAAAAAAAATCAACAGGTGTCACAAAAAGCGTGTTCCCACTCAGGCCTGCAAGCACGAGCCGCCACAGCACCAGCCCTGGGGCCTTGCCAGGGGCGCCCCGTGGAGCGGGCTGAGGGCCGCTGAGACCTGAGCACCAGCCTGCGACGGCAAAGCCGAGGCCCAGGCCCTGGTGGACGGCACCTCTGCGTCATTGGCTTTCTTCCCTCCCTCCCCTGCCTCTTTCTTTCTGTCTGTCACTCTCTTTCTTTCTGTTTGTCTGTCTGTCTGACTTTGGAGGGAGTGATCAGCAAGTCTTCAGGGTGGAAACCCAATCCCAGGCGGGTCAGGTAAATTCATCTCAGTTGCTAATTTTTCTGGAGACCACGAAGACATAATTGGTGTCTTTGAAATAGGGTTTCATGACAGTGACTCAAAATCATCCATCAGGAGGTGCTGAACCCCGTCTTCCCCAGATGCTGCCTCTGTATCGGACATGGAGGAGAAACATTTCCAGAATCTTCCATGGGGCAGGCTTCATTGCTTCTTGCACTGAAGGCCAAGAGCTGGTCTTGTGACCACAGAGCGTTTCTACTTTTTGAGTCGAAGGCTGGTGGCAGTGGCGACAGCGACCTTCGCCGGCAGCTGATCACAGCTGTTCTACCCCTCGCCCGACAGTGTTTCCTCTGATGGCGAGGTGGGTCCCGAGGAAAGGTAGGAAGGTGTTGGCTTCACTTCCTAAGAACCTTTCCGGACCACAGGACGATGAATCTGGCCCGCCGTGCTGGGGAGACGAGAGGCTGGTGGAGGTCGCCAGGCAGCAGGGCCCAGGGACGGGTTTTCTGGGTGAAACCAGGCGGGGAGGTGGGTCGGAGAGCGAGGTGCCTGGTGCTAATCGAACAGCACAGTGGTCACCATAGGGCCACCAGGAGAGAACCTGCTGTCACCTTGAGTGTGTGAATGTCTACTCACCTCACGAGTGGGGCAGCCCCGCTGTGGGCGAGAGGCTCTTGAAGGGCTGCGTCTTACAAAGTCCTTCCTGACATTTAATCTCGCTCCATTTACACAGCACTCCTAATCAGACACGCTGGCAGTCATGTCTGGGTTTCCCCTTCGTGAAGATGCCTTGCTCCATCAGGCGGGGAGCAGCACACATTTTTGGGAGGAAAGAAGGAACTGAGGAGAGGTGGCCGTGCCCTTTTCACACGGGCTACTCTCTTCCAGCCAAAGTGGGGCCAGTGGGGCGTGGGCGGAAGTGGCTCCGCCTCAGGCCCTGCCAGGTAAGACAAAGCTCTGGCTGAGACACAAGTGGGCTTCTTGGGTCCCCAAAGCCTGGCTGCTGTTCCTGACCTCTCCCTGGCTCCCAAGTGTCTCAAAAAGGCTTCCTTAACCCCATGGTGGTTGCACCGTTTGCCCCCAAAACCTCCACATCAGGGTGCCTGTCTGAGCTGCGCTTCTGTCAGAGGCGTTAACCGAAAGCTGGGTCTCAGGTCTCCTCTGGAGGCCAGCAGGGAGGAGCAAGGTTTCTGGGAGCATTAAGCATACCCCAAGCTATGGTGGGCACCTCCTCTCCCCAGCAACCCCCCCACCCCGGCTCTTTCCCTTTCAGTGACTCCTCCTGTCACACCCGCCCCAAGCCCCATCGCCCCCGGCTGGACCACATTCCCTGGTCCAGGGCCCTGTGTCTCCTCAGCTAAGGGTTACAGAGTCACCCCCACCCCTATTCAGCCCCGTGCTGGCGGCAACTGCTGAAATGTCGTGTTTCATGGCTGGATGGGAATTGGCCTGTGCGTCTAGGGCGGCTTCTCCAGGGGAAGCTCCAACTGCTGACACCATCAGAAGGGAAATCTGGAAATGACAGTAAGTCTTGGGGCAGCTCAGGGGCATGAGCTACCTCCCAACCATGGCAGCGGAGGGGGTCCGTATGGCCACCTACGGGCAAACTTGGCTTTCAGACCTTCTAGGGTTTCAGCTCCTGCTGCTCGGGGTCAGAGCCACGGTCCTCTGGGTGCGGCCTGTATGTCGATGTGTCTCCCTCTGCAGCTCCCAGCCTGGACCAACACCCCCACCATGGTGTCCCTGCAGCGCCGCACTGTGTCATGGTCTCATCAGGGTCACAACAGCCCCTCTGGCTTCCGGGAGTCTGCAGAAGGCTGGCTGGGGTCCTCCTGGCCCAAGACACCCCGAGCTCAGTGGGGTCACAGCTTGAAGTCTAGCCCCAACTTTGAACAGGGTCAGCCCGCATGGTGACGCGGCCTTGGGGTCCTGGGCTTCACCCCCATCAGCCTCACTTCCACTGTGGACGCGTGTACGCACTGCTCGGGCTGCGCACCACCACCCGTGAGCCACAGTGGTCACGAGCCTGGGACAGTCCAGTCTCCCAGGCGTCCCTAGTGCTCTCCCACTGAAGGCCAGGAGCAGACTGTCCCTGCAGGCCTCTGCTTCCAGGGCCAGCCCCAAGGGGCTGGGACCTATGGCCCGACGCTTACTCTGTTCCTGCCTCTCCTCTGACCATAGCAAGGGTCGCAAGCTGCGTCGGCCGAGATTGCACGTGTGTTCCTGTGCTCACGTGCTCACACCCTGGTCACGCCCAGCCTGCTGCAGAAATGCCTGCTGCTCGTGGCTGCTTGGGTGGGCAAGGGGGGCAGGTGGAGACCCCGGGCTGGAGTGGGTGTGGGGTGGTGTCTGGTTGCTGCCTAGCTGTGCAGGTCTTGCCGACTGCCCTACGGACTGTGTCACTGTCACAAGCCCGTGGGCCCAGGTGCCAGGCTAAAAGGTGGGCACTGGGCTACATGGACCACAGGGCCTTGTGCAGGCTAGATAGGTGCCTGCTTGTTTGTGATCACTGGGAGGGTAACAGGCGCTCAACAGGTCCCCAGCCATGAGGCCAAGGGCTGGGACTGGCCATGCTCCTGGAAGCCTGGGTATTTTGCGCACCTCTCCCATCACGTGGTTCTGCTCCCTCCACTCTAGGAAGCTGATCGGGCAGCCCAGGTCCCTGCAGGCTGCCTCCTGGCTGGCCCTCCCTCCTGCCACACACTGGCCCCACCTCCAGGATAGAAGGCAGTGTGGCTGGGGCTTGAGATGCTCCTGACCTGTGACCACTCAGCTGAAGAGGAACATGGCTCAGCTGTCCGTCCTGAGCCCTTGGTGGCCCACCAACCACTTCCATGCTTCACCCTGGTGCACAGCCCTTTATAGTTAAGATTTTCAAGAAAAGTGCTTCATGCCCTTCCCAGGGACGAGGCTGTGGCAGCTCAGCATTGGCTGGAAAGGCAGAAGCGCCAGCAATGCGGTAGGGGGTGTCCTGGGTTTCAGGGCCTAGGTGGAGACTCAGACATCTGGGGCCCCATGACTTGAGTCTGCCAGGACCTTGGCTGTGCGCCATCACTCCGTGCGTCCTCCTCCTTGCAGGCTCGGCCCCTGGTGACATCGCAAGTCCTCTGTTACGGCTGGCAGCTCCAGCTCATGGGGAGGGGAGCGCAGACTCACAGACTTGGTCTGTGATGCTTTCCAAAGCAGACAGGAGACACGGAGGCCACCAGGACAGAGCCTGCAGCTAGTTCAGGAGCCACGGCTGCGGCCTCTGCAGGTGGGTCCCTGGGGGGAGCAGGTTTCTGTCTGCTCTGAGCTCCATGAAGAGGTGCCCTGGGTCCCAGGAGCCAAATAGGCCTGGGATGGGAGTGGGCAGGTGACACTTGTTTCCCCTGCTGTCTGGGTGCTGTGGGCCGGGGTGGTCACCAGTCTCCCTGGGCCCTCAGGGTGTGTCCAGCTAGGGGCAGGGGCCAGGTGCTTGTTCTTGCCAGGCTCCTCTCCCCTCAGGCAGGCAGTGGGCCTGAAGGCTGGTGGAGGGGTCTGGCTGGCTCAGCCTCCTAGGGCTGTGGGAGGGCAGGGAGGAGGAGGTCATGGGACCTGGTGAGGTAAGTGACCCGCCCAGGTGGCCCAATTGCCATGGCTGTCCCTTCCTTGCTTGGAACGTCACAGAGGGTGTGTGGTCGCTGGGAAGCATGACCCGATATGTGCAGCTGGCTCAGGAGTGGCTTTCTGGGCAAGTGCTTGGGACCCCAGGTGCTCAGCTGGAGTTTTGCGGTGACTGGACGCCGAGGACCACAGGAGCGGGGCTCGTTCCTGCCTTGCCAAGCCCTCTGGCCCCCTCTGCTGCACACCCCAGCGGGGCCTGTGCTGGGATCTCGCATGGCTCCTGCTTGGTGACTTTCCCAAGGTGGCTGCTGGGCGCACTACCCCGTGTCTCCCTCAAGCCAAGGGCAGGGTGTCCAGGGCGGCTTCCCCGTCACCTCATGGTGCATTCTGCCCCAGGTCTCACCTCACGGTCCAGGCCTGCGGCCACTGTCACCAGGTCCCCAGTCTCGCTGTTAATGGTGAACATGTTCTGGGATGGGCTCTGCGGGGTCTGGGTCACAATCCGGTAGCGCACCATCCCATTGGCTGTGGTACTGTCGTCAGCGTCGTTGGCCGTGACTGTCATCACATAGGTTCCTGGAACAGAGAGAGCAGCAGATGAAGCCCCTGACACACAGGCTCTGTCCCCGATGCTCAGCCAGGGATCACTATGTGCCCGGAGTGGGCCAAGACCACAGCTTTCCCTCACTGAGCCCCAGCCTAGGGACTGAACAGGACCAGGACAGGTGGCCTCCTGGGTGCAGAGCCCCCGCCTGCTGGATGGGCTTTCCATTCAGGGGAGGACCAGGTGGCCCCACAGGGCACCACTGCTCTTTGCAGGAGCTGAGGGGGACTTGCCACACCTGCCTGGGACCCTGCACAAACTGCTCCACGCCTGGAATGTTCTGTCTTCCTCACCCAGACTCCAGCCATCCTCAGGGCTTGGCCCCAGTGCCACTTCCCTAGACTGTGGGCACTCATGGTGCCTGTCCTGTGCTGCCCGGCCCGGCCCTCTGCAGCACTGCGCAGGGCCTCGCCTCGGCACCTCCTGGGCAGGATGTGCTTGGGTGTGAGCTGTGGCCCTCGCAGTGGGTGCCTGGGAGTCTGCTTAGCTTCCAGCTCCCAGGGAACAGGAATCCTTCCGGGAGCTCTGGCTCAGGAAAACAGGCAGGAAGCAAATGCTGAGAGGCGGAAGTCTGTATCGGGGGCACAGGGTCTGCGTTCTCATCTACAGGGCGGAGCTAAGGCTGAGCTCAGACCTCCTGTGCCTCAAGGGAGGGGAGGGAAGCCACAGCTGGGGCACGGATGGGCAGCATAGGAGGCAGAACTGCGGGGAGAGGTCCCCTCAGTGTGGCCCGGGACCGCAGGGTCGCCGGGGTGTGGTCCTTCCCATTCACTGGTTCACTCCACAGATATTTATATCTACAGCTGCGTCATCTACGTCTACATGTGTGTGCACACAAGAGTAGTCACTGACATACAAGTCACATCACTGTGCCTGTAAAAGCACAGTGTGACAGTTTCTAGTATTCCGCAGAGGTGCACAGCTATCAGCACTTTCTAATTCCAGAATATTGCCCTCACCCCAAAGAGACCTGTGTATCCACCTGCAGTCACTCCCCATTCCTCTCTCCCCCAGTCCTTGGAGACCCTGGTCTACTTTCTGACCTGTGGATACTGAAGTGTTCATAAAATTGTGTAATAGGAACCTTTTGTGTCTGGTTTCTATGAGGTCAGTGTTTTCAGGGCTCATTCTTCTTTATGGCTGAATATTGTTCCATCACATGAGGATCTTAGCCCCATGCTTACAAACTTGAGCATTTGCTACATATCAGGCACCATACTCTGCTCAGATGCAGCGGTCAGTACAGCCAGAAAAGCACCGTCCTTACCGCCTCACTGTAGGAAGAGGGAGATAAAAAGGGGCAGAAACATGTACCTGCAAACTATGGCACATGCTTTGCAGAGAACAAGGAATGCAGGCACGAATGAAGGTACCCAGGTGACCGGGTGAGAAGGCAAAGCCACAGGGACAGCAGAAACGGCTTCTCCGATACAGGGAGGGAGCAGGGTGGGAGAGGAGAAGGGCCCTGAACACAGGGACAATGGCCCTGGGGCAGGGAAGAGGTGGGTGGGTGAGGGTCAAAGAAGGGGCGGGGCATGAGGCGGGGCCTGGAAGAGCTGGACACTCTCGGAGGGGGACCAACGTGAGCAAGTTGACATTTTTAAGACATGCACAAGAAAGTGACGACAGGCAGAAGGGGAATCGGGGGTGGTGGGTAGAAAGACACTCGTTGATTCAGTGGGTTTCACGGAAAATTGGCTGTGACTAGACCAAGATGTTGCAGCCAGGGGGCATCCACTAGGGTGCCTATTCACCCAGCACATCCTGATTAGGTATCTTCCAGGGAAGAGTAGAGAACGTGTGTGTTTTGAAGCCCCAGGAAAAAAATTTCTTTTGTTGATCTACCCTAATTCATGCAAAGAGTTGTTTGTAAATACAAATTTTATGAATTCAGTTATCTATAGCATTTCCCCAGAGGCAGTGGGGATTTAAAATAAACCCAGAAAGTTCTGTCTTCAGCAAAGGAGGATCATGTTACTCTAAATCAATCTTTCTCTGGAGGAAAACTAGAAAATCTGAACTGAAACAAAACAAAACAAATCAAACAAACAAAACCAATGAAAGTAAAGCACCTGTTTCAGGCTCTAGAGAACTACAGTGTACAAATATCTGTGGGACCAGAAGGAAAGGGGAGTCCAACACCTGAGCCCTCCCTTCTCTCAAGGCATTTGTTGATTCCGAGGCTGACTTAGGACAGACTGGAGAGCTGCCCAGTTCTATCAGCATTCTCAGGGGCATGCGAGCTACACACTGAACCTCGAGAGGCCCTGGCAAACCCTCTAGTCTCTGGTTGAGCTCTGAAGTGTAGCACTCTTGGAGAGAAAGTGACCTGAAAATAAATAGTCCTAACTGAAGTACAACTCTGGTTAAAGGCGCACAGGTTCAGGAGATCAAGATTATTAGCATCTGCTGTGGTTTGGAGCTATAGTCTCACCCAAAAGTCTCATGTTTGTAGGTGGGTCCTGGTGGGAGGGAGTGGATCACAGCTGGGGAGTGACCTGGAAGGATTATTCTTGCCCCTGACTCCTCCCTCCTCTCTCTGCTTCCTGGCTTCTATAAGGTGAGGAGCTTTATCTTCAATGCCTTCTCTCATGGCAATTGTACACAGAAGCCAGCCTATCATGGATTGAATTCTCCAAAATCTATGAACCAAATTAAACCTCTCTTCCTTTAAGTGGTAGGTGTCAGGTACTTTGTCCCAGAAATGGGGAAGCTGACTAATATAGAAAGTTTATACTAGAGAAGTGGTGTTGTGGCTGTGACTGTACTTGACCATGTGATTTAGGAGCCTTTAGTAATGGTTTGCAGATAGAGTTTATAAAAGTTTGGAGATGTGAGCTACAGAAGCCTTACAATGCTGTAAGCAGAACCTTCTGGGTGATTCTGATTAGAGCTCAGGAGATAAGACTGCTGAAAAGAATGTGGACAGTAAAGGCCAGGCTCAGAAGGTTTTCACTGGGAACAAGGACTCCAATGGCAGTTGAATGAGAGGCCCTGTGTGTTATCCTCCGGCAAAAAATTCTTCTACATTTTGCTCGTGTTCTGCGACTTTTTGAGAGATGAGATTAAGGGCACTGTACTAAGTAACCTGGTGGAAGGAATTTCAAGATAGCCCAACATTCAGGGTGTGGCATGGGTACTGCTAGCTGATTTTAGCCAGGTGTATGGCGACGACTGGGGATAAAGCAGAGCAGAAAAATTTAAGTTAAATTTTGGCCCAGAATGAACCATGTATAAAATTGGGGCCAAAACAAGTGTGGCTGCTGAAGAGCTCAGTACTATTAAAAAGGAACTTTGTACAGGGGCAGGAAGAAGAAGAAAAATGCCTTGGGGAAATGTCCCAGGAATTTCAGCAAGTCTCCATCAATATCAACCTCAATGGTGCAAAAGCATAAGCCTTTTATTTGAGAAGAGAGTCTCTTGATCCTTGCTTAAAAAGATCGGCTCTCCGGGATTCCTTTTTTTTGTTTTTTGTCTTTTTGAGACAGGGTCTTACTATGCAATTCAGGCTGGGCTTGAACTCACTTTGTAGCCCAGGCTGGTCTTAAACTTGCAACGACCTCCTGCCTCAGCCTCCCGAGTGCTGGGATTACAGGAGTGCGCCACCGTGTCCTGCTCCAGGATTCATTTTATCATGCTCAACTATCCAGGCTCCCCTGCAGTCATGGTCCAACAGGGCCTGGCTATTGCCCACACTGGTGGCAGACTTAGGCATCTTCCATGTGAAGCTTTTTTTCTTTTCCAGGTACAATGCAAGAGTTGTGGATCATGGAAGTTTCCACCCACATTTTAAAGGAAGACCTGAGACAGCAGACACTGTGCCCCTGAGAGAGTGATGCATGGAGCTGAAGGTACAGTGGCAACTCCATGAAGTTGATCATAGGAACATGGAATGTCTCCTGAGGAAAGCTGCAGACGGTGTGTACAGTCAGCCCAAGAGAGAGGCTGTGTGGGCTACAACCAGCAATGACAGAGAGGTTGGACTGCCCAAGTCCTTTGGAGTCAATCTCACCACAACTTGCCCTGGGTACTGGGCATGGAGGTGCAAGACTTAATGTGTATCTGCAGGATTGTGGTCTTGCTTTTCTCCCATTCCTTTCTTCCCCCCAAGTTTTCTCTTCTGGAATGGGAATATTTGCCCTGTGCCATCATCTGTTGAAAATATTTAACTTTGTTTTTTACTTTTACAGAGCTCAGAGCTAAGAGTTTGCCTTGAGTCTTAGAAGAGACTTTGGACTTAAACTTTTCAGCAAGGCTGGAACTGTTAAGTTTTTGGCAACTCTTAGATATAGACTAAATGCATTTTTATAGTGAGATGGACACGAGCTTTTAGGGACTAGGGGAAGAATGTTGTGGCTTGGATCTTTAAAAAATTCCCCCAAATTTTCATGTTTGGAGTCAGGACCTGGTAAGAGGGAGCGGGTTACTGCGAGCCGGACCTGGAAGAGTGTGGTCTTGTCCTCAGCTCCTCCCTTGCCTCTCTGCTTCTTGGTTCCTATGAGTTGGGCAGCCTTCCACCATGCTGCTTCTGCCTTGGGCTGAGCTGACCATGGACTGAATCCCCCAAGCCATGAACCAAATTCACTGCTCCCTCTTCAAGTCGTATCAGGTATTTTGTCCCAGTGACAAGAGCGATGATTAATATAGCATCCTTTACCAGGAAAAAACTTAATCCTCCATAGAAAAGCACTGGCACACACAACTGCAAATCATCTCTATAGTTTTCATATACAAGGTAAGAACACTTAATAACTAAGTATATAGGAAGACAAAACCTGGCCACAAACAAAGATGAAAAGAGACACTAAACAGCTTCAGCAGAAATATAGATAATAAAAACATCAGATCCAAACTTCAGAAAACAAAAATAGTTTACTATGTTCAAAGAATTAAAAAGATAAGATAGATAAATTTATGAAGAACTAGAAATAATTGAAAAATAGAATGGGAAACCTATATTTGAAAAATAGCTGAAATAAAAACTTAAATGGGTTTAACAGTAGATTAAATATAACTGATGAGAAATTTGATAAATTGGAAGATTTAGCAAAAGAAAATACCCAGACCAAAGCAACGCAGAAAGCAATAAACATTTCAGCCCTTAATAGGCTTATCAGATGTATAACGAAACCCAGGAGGACCAAAGAGGAAGACGGGCAGGAACAGTGCTGCAAGAGATAATGGCTGAAATTTTTCTAAAACCAATAAAAGAATCAAGCTTCAGGTTTAGGAACTGTGAGTAACATAAATCAAACACATCACAGTTAGTCACATCACAGTAAATGGGCAAAAGCCTACGATAAAGATAACAATTCTAAAAGAAACTAGAGATTTTGAGAAAACGCATGAAACCTTGACTGGAACAATAATAAGGCTTAATGCTGACTTCTCGATAGAAATAATGAAGCCAGAAAACAAAGGTGTGAAAGAAAGAGATGAAAGAAAGTAACGGACAATCTGGAATTCTTTATACAGCTAAAACACTTTCCAGGTTGAAAGTGAAATAAAGACATTTAGACATTCAAAACAGAGATAATTTATCACCTGGAGACCCACACTAGAGGAAACACTAAGGGTTTCAGGCAGAAGGAAAAGGATCCAGAGGACAGCTCAGACATGCAGGAGGTACAAGGTGCTGTCCACACACACACACACACACACACACACACACACGCACCCCACACGGGCGTGCAAATGTCTATATAAAGCGTGGGTATAAGAGTGCATCTAAATAATATGAATTGTGTAAAATAAAACTGATTTCATCTTGTGGGGGGTTATCAAAACAAACAAGCAAACATGCAAACACGCGTGCAAACGAATGCCCTGCAGGACTTTATTTGCAGAGTGAACTCAGGCCTGACAGAGGCTTGGTGACACTGGACACCGCGGTTGGCACATCAGGTGCCATGTAAAACTGTCTGCTGCTACGGAGGGCAGACCTGGGGGAGTCACTGAGGAGGGAGGTGACAGCACTTGTCACCGTCTGGTCCGAAAGCCACAGAGAGGAACACTTGCTGGTCCCGCACCCCAGGCTCTGGAAACCTCTAACTTTCCCTGGTGAGCACCTTCCCTACACGGAAGGGTGCAGGCCCTGCGTGCATGGCCCAGGGGAGGGACACGGTGGAGCCTCCTTGGGGCAGCTCAAGGTCCCATTTACTGGCAATGAAAAGTGCTTGCAAGCCCCTGGCTGATTATTTAGACACTCAGTCTAAATACCCACCTCCTTTTCTTTTGGTACCGGGGATTGAACTCACGACCTTGTGCTTGTCAGACAGGCACTTATGCCACGGAGCTAAATCCCTGGCCCTTTCTCCTTTTTTTTTTTTGCTAAGCCCAGGAATCATCTTTTTAAAACCAAATGAGATACTTTTCATCATTTTTTCCTGCTTGCCAAAGCCAAGCACATTTCCAGTCACTGGTGCGTGTGCGCTGGAAAATGCAAGGTGGGGAGCAGAGACACTGTGGGCGAAGTCCCCCGCATGCCTGCCGGGCCAGGTGGGACTGCAGCCAGAGGGCTCAAATTTCCTTTCCTGCGGGTCGGCTCTTTGCTTCTCCTCTTTTCTTTTTTTTTTTAAATCAGTTTTATTATCAGTCAAATAAATAGAATAAAGATGTACACATGCCAACGAGCAGAAGCCATTTCACAAGGGCACTAATGAGCTCCCCGGTGCCCAGGGCAGCAGCAGGTCTGCGGCTCCAGGAGGAGCTTGACTGATTTCACCCACATTGCCTTAAAATGTGTTCACTCCTCACATCGACCTCCAGGAGCCGATCCTAAGGAAGAGCCACAGATATGCAGGCCACAGGCTGTGGGTGCTGACACAGTTCTTCCACAGAGAGGGGTCTCAGCGAATGCTCTGAGGATCTGCTGTGACTTGGGCTGTCGAGAAGCAAATCCCTAGGGGAGGGCAGCACAGCCGCTGAGAGTGACAGTGAGGATGAGCTAGGGACAGACATGGCGGCTCTGGCTGAACCAGGGTCCACGTCCCAGTTGTGCTGTTGTCCTGAGATCCACTGCACGTGACAGAAACCAGATGGGAGCATGGGTCACACACAGAGAGAAAAGAAAACCTATGTCCGGCACCGAGGAGCCCAGGAAACAACTTACTCCCTACAGTGACCAGCCCAGGGGACCAGCCTATGATCTACACTAACCCGGCCAGGACACAGCCCACTAGGGAGGCTACCTGACCAGGGAGCCGACCGCTCACCTAGATGTGCCCAACCCACAGCCCTCAGGCTGCCCACACAGCCTGCACAGCTAGTGGAGGCCCCACAAGATCGAAAGTTTGCTTTGATGATGTGATTTTTCATGACCATTTTTGTGATCTGATCACACAGTGCTGGAGCACAGACTGCAGGTGACAGTGGGGAGGGGGAGGGCCCAGCGCCAAGTCCATCTCCTGTGCTCGCCACACACGGTGCCTCTCAGTGCAGCCAGGGAAGCCAAGAGGTTGGACGTCTAGAACGTCTGTCACCAGAAATGACCTGCCCTCTGCTGGAGCCAGTCCTGGAGTCCGACCCATGGTCTCCGCTCGCCTGCCTGGGAGAACAACCTGCTACCTACAGCAGCCAGCCCAGGAAAGCCGCCCACGGGTCTTACCAGCCAGCGCCGGGAATGGCCTACTACCCACGCGCACCAGTGCAGGGGTCCAGCCCGGTGTACGGTAAGCAGCCCGTGCCGACCAGCCCAGGAAGCCAGCCTGCCCGCCCTCCACAGCTGCCGGCCAGCCCCTTATCTGCAGTAAGCAGCCTGGCAAGTCCGGCCAATTGGGAAATCAGCTTGCTGCCCCTGAGCCATGCGGGGAAGTCAGATCATGGAGCTTGTGACAGCCCAGGAAGCAAAGCAGTAGCTGCTGTGACAAGTGGCTCAGAAGGCCAGGACCAGGCCACCAGGCCGCTCTGTGTTTTTTGCCTCCTCTTCCTTCTCAGGACCAGCCTCACGGGAGGGTCCCCTCTCACACCCTGGCGTGGCGGTCACCTCCGCTGCTGGCCTGACCCAGAAGGCAGGGCGGGGCTCTCCCGCCCTCGGGCTAGGGCAGCTGCCTGGGCCTCCGTGACTTTCCACAGTGCTGCTGGAGGGTGCTGTGTGGCGCACGCGCACCTCCTCTCATGTTCTGTGTGCAAGTGAATCTACAATTATCTCAAAATAGAAAGCAGAGCTGGAAAAAACAAAACAAAACAAAACAAAACAAGACAAGACAAGACAAAACTCATCCCAGAGCTGTGATGCTCATATTTAGTGAGGCAGACGAAGAATGCACACAGTCAGTAATAAATTGTATTAGATGTCAAATAACAGGTGGGCCAGTCCGCTTGGGTATGTTCCTGTGATGGGGTAGTTTAAAGCATTAAGATGTTGTGGAGAAATATCTTCTGACACTTGAGATTTTCATGGTATATGGTGAAAGGGAAAGTAATCAGGTTTCCGAACTGTGTTCAGTATGAATCCAATCTTTAAAATAAAAATGCATTTATGCAAAGAATAAAGGCCAGAAAGAAAAATGACAATGAAATCAACAGCCTCAGAGGGCTGAGATGAGACAGGAAAGTCTGATTTTCTTTGTGAATTTTTGCTTCTCCCAAGTTTTCTTCCAAAGGCATCACTTGGGTATCAGAAAATAAAATGTGGTAGAGAGACAGAGAGAGAGAGAGAAAGAGAGAGACAGAGAAAGAGACAGAGACATTATAACTGATGAAAAGCAGTTCTTTTTTGTGTCTAAATTACAATTTGGTTTACCTCAAAAAAAAAAAAAAAAAAAGAGAAAAGAAAAGAAAAGAAAGAAACCAGGAACCTGCCTGGCCCTTAGAGTCAGGTGACAGTGCTCAGGGCTTGAGGATTCTGAGCCTGAAAGAGGAGCCCACCTGAGGATGGGTTGCCATGGAAACAACCGGCCTTGAAAGGGAGTCTTCCCAGGCCAGGAGCAGAGCTGGGGTTTGGAATTCCTGTTTCCTTCCTAAAAAATGCAAGGCGGAGGGGCAGTGGGAGGAGCCTGGGCAGCTGCCCTCAGGGTGGGGCAGCCTCTGATGTGGGTCCAGGGGTACCCAGACCACACTGGTCCTCGCACCATCTGCCTAGTTAGCACTTGGGAACATCTAGGGACAGGCTCTCCCCAGGCAGCATCCTGCCTCTGCGCATTGCCTCAGTTTACTTTCTACACCAGAGAGGCAGCGGCGGCTGACTGACCCCTCCCCTCTCAGCCCTGGGCTCTTCCTCTCTCTGTCTCTGCGCTTGCTCTCAGCCAAAAGGCTGAGAAGTGATTCTCTGTCTCTGTCGCTGTCTCTCTGTCTCCGTCTCCATCTCTGTCTCTCTCTGTACTGCTGTGATAATTAGCTGACTGTGTCAACTTGAGTAAGAAACGCCCAACTGTATGGAATCAGGTAATTTCCAGCGTGGCTGAAGGGACACTGCAGACAGAAGCCCCGCCGCTGGGCGGCTCCACCCCTGAGTGTACGAAGGGGAAAGGGAGAGGAGAGGAGGACGGCTGCGCCTGCTTCTCCAGAAGAGCTGGGGTCTCCGCAGTCCCTTGGGCATCGTCTCCTGGCTCCCAGTGCAGGCCCTTCAGAGTCCAGCACTGATACTGCAGCCTCCCAGGACAGGCTTGTGAGGACGCCACAGTGAACGCCAGGCCTTCGCCCAGACCCTTCGGTCTCCAGCGCACGGAAGCCCTGCGGCATCTGCCACGCCTGAGCCTACACGTGACAATCCTGTAAGTTCTTATGTTTGTAGATTTTGCATTACGTCAGTTTCTCTAGTAAGCAGGGACAGATACAGTTCAGGATTGGACCGAAGTCCTTCGCACTGAGCTACATTTCTAGCCTTTCTTTATTTTATTTTTAAAATTTTGAGGCAGGATCTCACTAAGTCGCTTAAGTTGCCCAGGCTGGCCTTGAACTTGTGATCCCTCCGAATGCTGGGTATGCCACCTCGCCCAGCCTTTTGTCTCCCTGTGCCCAGTTGTCCTCCCCCCAAACAGTGGACACTCCTGTCTGCTCTGCAGCTGTGGCCCAGGAGCTCAGCTGGATGCATTTCCCAGCCCTGGGGGGCAGGCTGTGGTGGGGACCACAGCTTCTTCCAGGCACCTGTGGGCCGTGGCCTTTGTCTGGGCACAGCCAGGGGTGCAGGCTTGGCCGGGGGCACCAAGTGAAGCTGTGGAGGCGGAGGTGGGTGCAGGGAGGGCCTATGGACGGCAGGGCCGTGGGGTTACTTGCTCACAGGCAGGAAAGGGTCAGCGGGCTGTGCCAGAGCTGTGATGTGCTGGCAAGGCAGGAGGGGGGCTGCCTGGCACTGACTCTGAGTGTCCATTGGGCGGAGCATCTGAGGGAACACCGAGTGGGCCTGGCCAGCGAGAGCAATGGACTGCAGCCTCCTTGAAGCTCCAGAGCAGAGGAGGGGCCAAGAGCCCAAGGACAGGGGTTGGTTAAGACATTCCCGAGGGACTCATCAGGGCTGCTCTGGCAGCAGATTCAAAGAGAACGTGGAGGGGTGAGGGAGATGCAAGTCCAAGGGAACCTCGCTGCCCAGAGGGGCAGGACAGAGGCTATAGGAGGGTGTGGGTTGCGAGGCTTTCGTCTTTCTGGGAGATGTGGCTGTTGCATGCTGAGAGACGGAGGGAGGGAAGGGCTGGCCTGCTCTGGGGGACAGCTGGAGGCCCAGGGGAGCAGTGCAGGCAGACACAGCTCAAGTGGGCCAGGCCTTCTTAGCTGCAGCCCTGCCCAGCTGTGTCCCGATCACCAGTGATTTCCTCCGAGGAGGGTTCGGGCTGTGTTACCATCATGTGACACTGCTGGCCTGCCTTGTGTCCTGCCCACGCCAGGCCAGCTCTGAGACCTGTGGCCTGGGTCACACAGGATGGACAAACTGTCAGCGCCTCTGTCGTGGTGGGGACAGGACGAGTGCTTCTGGGCCACTGCTGCCTGACAGGGTGCTGCTGGGGGCCTTCCTGGGTACCTCTGATGGGAAGAGGGGTCTGGGTCTGGGTCAGGACCCAGGCAGGAGCACAGGAAGTCACGGTCAGTGGGGACCCTGGGCAGCATGGCCAGAGAAGCCAAGCAGGAAGATGGGGTCACCTCGGAAACACAGAAGGGCCCAGGGTTATTCAGAATGGATCTCCATTCCGCCAGCCAATGGGTGGCCAGGAGAGGTGGACAGAAACTGAGTGGCTGAGTGCAGGCTGGACAGTGGCGGTGGGAACGAGGGATGGAGAAGGACTCCTCCTGGAAAGGGGCTGGACATGCACACCTCAAATCCAGGGCAGTGAGCTTTCAGCACGTCTCACGATTTGAAATCCAGATTTGACCCTAGTGTTAGGGAAGGAGTTTATCTCATCAATAGAAAAACGGGTTCAAAAAACCTTCCACAGGGCTTTGAAAACAGGCTTGGCTTGCAAACACACTGCCTGGGTCATCTAGAAGCACCAAGAGGCACCCAGGGGCATCTGGAGGCCCTGGAAGCAGTGGCCCCATCTGCACAGCCCACCTTATGGGGCAGCCTGAGGGTGACAGTTTTATTGAAGAGGATTTGGTTTTATGGTCACACCAACACTGCCACCCCTCTGTCAGAGGAGAGGCCCGTGGTCACGATCCAGGGTTCCAGGGTCTCTGAGCAACAGCCCACACCCACAGACTCCAGGATGGTAGCAATAAAGTGTGACCACACTTTGGCAGCCCGATGCACTGCGACCGTCGGCAGCACCAAGTTCCCCTGGGCTCCAGCGACTGTGCCAAGTTCTGAGCAACCTCCAAGCCGCACGGCGTCGGATGGGTTGGATTGATTGCTCCAGCAGGGAAGAGGGGGAATTTAATGCCATAGGACCCTTGGATCCCAACGGACAGATGTGCCGTCTGGCACGTGCTCTGAGGCTGCTTCCTGAATTATAGCTGCTGCCAGGGACCCAGAAACATGCACGGGCAAGACACATTTTCTGCAGACACTGCTCCCTAGGGACCCAAGCTGCAGTCCACAGCTGCCTGCCTTCGCTGGCGACCCGGCGCTGAGTGGGATGGTGGAACCTGAGAAGGAAGGCGGGTTGCGTAGACCAGGCGCAGCTGCCGTGCCAAGGGGCTGGAGTGGGGGAGAGATGTCTCTGTACCCAGCCGGGGCCTGGCCAGTCCTGATGCCCACGTCCGGCCCCTCTCCCGGGAGGCTCAGTGGTCAGGTCTCCTAGGTCCTCTCCCTCTCCTACCTGACTCGGATTATCCCTAACAAATGGAGCAGTGAACAGGGACTGTCTCTCTCCCGGCCCCGGGGAAGGTGGGCCTGCCTCTCACCTGGAAACACAGGACATCTCTTTATTAATTGTGCTGGCAGGTAGGGGGAGAAAAGAGAACTCCCAGCCCGGCTCTTCCTCGGAATTCATGTACAACGCTGCCACACGCCTTAAAGGATTAATTTCACAAGCCTTAAATTGCAGTTTAATTTGAAAACTAATTCAGCCCCATAATTGGCTTTCTGCTCAAATCACTGAGGCTAAAGATTTAAATTCTTAATATTCAGATGACTTTCAAGTATCTGGTGCCATCTGTGCGTTAGTCCGTGGCATTAATCTCAGGGGGACTTCCACCGGCACAGAAATAAAATAAATAAATACACGGGGCCCACTAATAGAATAATCTATTTAAGCAAAAACTCTGCCTTGTATAGATGAAGGTTTTTTTTTACTTCATTTGTAGCATGTAGATTTCTCTGCTATTTAATATTTTAAAATGACGTTAATTTCAAAATTTATAATGTGGGTCTCCACGCCACTGTGAGTGTCAGGGAGTACAGTGAATTTCAATCAGAACCTTTGTTGCAAGAGTCAATTTGGAGGCATTTTTTCTTGGTAGTTCAAGAAACACTGAGTCTGCCCTGGACAGTCCCGGCCGGGGACGCCTTTATAGCTGTTTGCTGGACGGGAGAAGGAGACATAGCACATGGCTGGTGCAGGGAAGGGTGTTGGGTACTCGCGGCTGCGTGGATGAACTTGGAATCTGAGGCCTTGAGTGACAGAAATGAGAAGCAGCTGCTGGGCAAGTTCAGGGAGCAGCTGACACGGGACACCCAGCAGGGCCAACGTCCAGCAGCTGTCTGAGCCCTGCCCTCCCTCTGCACCTGCACAGACCTCAGCCAGCCCAGGAGGCCCTCATGGATGCCCGTGGCCATGATCTGTGATGGCTGTTGTTTCCATCGGCCTGCTCCTGTCCTGGGAAGAACTGCCCTTGGGATGCTGGGTGCAGGTGGACCCAGGGGCCACGGCTGCCAAGGACCTTCTGGCACCCAAGCACTGTTGGGGTGGGCACACTGTGCTGTGTCCTGCATGCTGGGCAGGCCACATTGGACCCTCACGAGGCCCATCTGCTCCATCCAAGACATCTCCCGGCAGCCGGCGGCCCTTAAAATGAGACCCTCACCCCTACCCCCTCGCAGACTAAGTCTGGGAACTGGGTCTCAGTGCTGGGTCTCAGTGGCCCAGGCTAGGACACTTGCGGCATCCAGACCATCCAGGCAAAGGTCGGGGCAGAGATGTGACCGCCGTCCCGACCACCGCTCCTACAGCCATGCAGGTGGCACGGTGTTGGCAGGAGGACAGATGCAGAGGCCCCGGAGCAGCGCAGAGGTCCGGTGACAGACTGGCAAAACCTCCCACGTGACCTTTGATGGTGCTGTGAAAACAGCGGGTGGAGGAGGGACAGCCCTGCAGCAAGTGACGATGGAGCAAGAAGCAGAAACACGAGAATGAGCAGAGAAAAACTCGAGCTTTGGACACGGCCAGCTCCAAGGGGTCATGGACACAGTGCAAGATCACCAGATGCCTGGGGAGAGACTGGGCGAGCATTTTCAGGACAGAGCACTGGCGGGAGACCCTGGGCCGAAGCCGCGGTTCATCACAACTATAAACATCTGCGTGTACAAGGCCCGCAAGGCGGGTAGGAAGATGAGCTCCAGCCAGGGGCACATTCCTGCGGCCGTGCATGGGCAAAGGACATGCGTGGGGCACAGGCACAGAACTCTCAGGCTCTGTGGGCAAAGACAGTCTCATTAGCAAGAGGACCGCAGGCACGAGGGAGTCCACAGCAGGGGACACAGGTGACAAGAGATGCGGCAGAGATGTCTATGCCGTTCGCTGTTAGGGAGACACAGTGAAACAGATGTCGCCAGGTGACAACAACAGGTGACAACCCCAGGTGCGGAGGCGCCGGCTCACTGGAGGGGGCAGGGCTGCAGCACAGGCAGCTGCTCTCGAGGCTGTGGGAGCTGCTTACACAGCTGAACTCCTCCGGCTCATGGTAGCCCAGAGTGGCAGCTGGGTGCCCCCCAGGGGCTTGGCTCCTGACCTGGCATGACGGGGAGGTGGAGCAGTGAGTGGGGAGTTGGGGGCGTGTCCTGGAGGCTGGTGGGATCCCAGCCACTTCCTGGCTGCTTTGTCCACCCAGTGCCCTGGCTGCCTTACCATGGGCCCAAGCAAGAACAGATCAACTGCTCATGAGCTCCAACCTGGAGCCAAAACAAACCTTTCCTCCTTAAAAGTTGATAAGCTCCAGTATTTTGTCACAGCTATTCAAAGCTGACTAACACACCAGATGGGCAGGACTTGCATTCAGGGACTTTTATTTCTGAGAAATGGGTGGCTCACACAAGGCCCTGCATGTACATGAACGGCCTTAGCAGTTTTACTTGTCACATCTTCAAACTGGAAAGAACATCTGTATCACAGATCAACTAAAGAACAAGGCTCAGGGCTGGACCCGATCCTGCAGGCTTCAGGAGGCCTGGGTTGGCTTGAGGACCAGGGGAGGGAGCCCTGGTGGGCACATTTTGCAGGCAGTGACTGTACCTCAATGGGCTTCCAGTTGGGGGCAGCAGGGAACTCACAGGATGGACGGCATATCCTCCCCGCCCCCATGAGCGGAGTGCTGGGTACATGAGAGCCAAGTGGGCTGACAGTGACCCCCAGGAAGTTGCCCCAGGACTGGGGCGAGAGTGTGCCCTCCCTGGGGCTGTGCCCTGCTCAGGAATGCGATGGCCACTGCCAAGACCAGTGTGACCACAGCAGAGCTTTCCTGAGAACAATGACCACACAGGGGTTCCAGGCCAGGAAAGCTGTGAGCAACAGTCTGGAAAATTTCAGACCAGGATCTCCAAAGCTGCCCTGGGCCCTGGGCATGAGGGCAAGTGTTGCTGTTTCCCACCGGGCTGGGAGGGGGTGCAGGCAGATGGCACCAAAGAGGGCCAAGGTGGGGACCTAGAGCTGCTAGGAACCCTGCTTTGCTAGAGTGGGGAACATCAGTCTGAGCCCCACACCTCGGGCCTCACAGGAGCAGGTCAGTGGTGCCAAAGAAGGTGTCAGCAAATGGGGGAATGGGCCTGGGAAGGAGGTGGACTCCAAGCCCTGATGCTCACTGTGGTCCCAAGTGAACCCCACCCCTCGAAATTCCCTCTCTGATTTAGTCACTATTTAATCTTCCTTGTGTTTGTTTTCCATCAGCGCGCACATCCAAAACCTTTCATTAGCCCATCGTTTCAGAGAATAATAACAAATTTCTGGCGGTAGTTTTTCTTTATCCCACAAAGGCTTGCATCAAACCCTTCCATTACTGTAATTTCCTGGTGGGGAAGTGGGCTGCAGAGGGTTCCAGGACCCCGGGACAGTGCTGCTGGGAACGCCCGCCAGGCACTGCTTTGTAAAGATGTCCTCACCTGGACCCCGAGAGGGGAGCAGGGGAGCAGCGGCACCCCATTCAGATGGCATCTGCTCTGTGCGGCTGTGGCCTGGCACCAGGGTCTGGCTCCCTGGGACCAGAGGCGGACTCTGGGGCCTTGTGGTGCTGACAGTCGACCTGTACCTTGCAGGAAGTCCTAGTTCTGGCAAAGATTGGGATTGAGTGGAGAGAGGCGGGGCTGGCACAGGGCTTGGGACTCACCGTGGCTCCACCCACCCAGGCCAGCTGGACTGTGATCCCCCACCAGCCGGGGCTCTCAGGCTTAAAGGCTTATGGGATTTCCGAGCAGAGACACAGCAATTTGCAGCTTTTGTTAACCTAATGAGCAAAGCCAGCTATAGTTTAGAAAGACTTTCATTATCGATTTGTTTTAAGAATAAGACGTGGGAAATCTGATTTGGGATAGAAAGGCCTGCAGAGTCCCAGGGCCTTTAAGCAGGTCCCGAGGCCTGGGGCGAGGCTGCCTGTCCCTGCTCACAGGAACGTGTCCAGCCACCCCCTTGCCCACTCTCAGCCTCCCCAAGGGATGCCTGTGGCTGCCCTCCTCCATTTTCTTAGGCTGCTTGTAGCTAAGCTGCCCATCCACAGCTGCCCTGCCCCTCCAGGGGCTGTGGGGACAGCCGCACATGGTTCTGCGGAAATCCCATCACTGCCTTTCTTTACAGTCACCCTGGGCTCGCCCAGACCTCGCCACTGCAAAGACAATCAACTGGCAGTGGAGCTGGGCCCCCGGAAACAGCAGCCAGAGACTGAGCTGCAGTGGTGACAGATGTTTGCCACTGCCCCAGGCCGGATGGGCTGACCCTCCCTGGCCCTGATTCGTGGTAGTCCTCTACATGCCCTGGACTCCAGGTCCTCTGGGTTTTGAGGTGGAAACAGGGTCAGCACCTGGCTGGGCCCTGCCAGAGTGCCATGTGGGGTTGCCTGCTGAAATATAGAACCTAGCCATGTGTGGTGGTACATGTTTGTAATCCCAGTACTCTGGGAAGCTGAGGCAGGAGGATCAAACGCTCAAGCCCGGCCACGGCCGTGGTGACTTAGTGAGACATTGTCTCAAAATTTAAACAAATAGAAAAATAAAAAGACTGGGCATGTAGCTCAGTGTAAAGTCCCTGGATTAAATCCCTAGTACCACAAAACAAAACACACACACACACACACACACACACACACACACACACACACCCCAACCATCCAACCAAACCAAAAAAATCCAAACCAAACAGGATCTGCAGTGTAAACTTGAAGTTCAGATCAACAGAGGACACCTTCTAAAGGTAAGCATGCCCCGGAGCGCCTTGGGACACACTTAGGTGTGAGCACGGTTCGCTGCCTGTCCAGACCTCATGTTTCCTGGAGTCCTGTGTTTTTGCGGCTGCCTCTGGCGACCCCAGCAAAAGCCTCCCCCAGGACTCCTCCCCAGCTGCAGGAGGCTGTGCGGTGGGGAGCTCTCACGTACAGAATCACGAGTCTGGGTTGAGGGGGCCACCGCAGAGGGAACCGGCAGGTTTAGGACTGGTGAGACTACACCTCCAAGTTCCTGGGTGAAGCTAGTGGGCCATCTGCAGCTGGTCACACTCTCCTGGCCTTGAGCCTCTGCATTGCTGGGGTGGGGGAGGTTTGCCTGCTGCCTGCCCATCACAGGATGCAGAAACACAAGACTTGACACCTGCTTCGCAAGAGCCTCCCTGTGCAGGACACTGTGGCTGTCATAATGTCATAATGTCACAGAGGTCTGTGTCGGGGGCGGGTTCCTGGGTCATTTCAAGGCGGGAGGACTGAGGCCTCACTTCTTGGGCCTGGGGGAGTCCTGTTATGCTTGGGACCAGGCCTGAAGTACAGCCCCTGAGACCTCCATAGCAGCCTTTGTCCCCGCCCGGCCTCCTGCCCCTGGCCCTTGGCTGCTGCTCCAGGATCACCGGCAATGCATGCATTGACCCTGGGACCCAGACCCTCTCCGTGGTTCTCCTCCTTATGCGCCAGTCCACAGACCGCATGTCACCTCTGCAGAGGGGCCTTCTGTGGGCAACTGTGTTCCCACTACTCTGAGACTTCGGTTTCCTAGGGGCCAGGCCATTGCCATTCATTGGGGCCCCGAGGCCCAAGAGGTACAGTAGCACCTCAGGGCCCGAGGTGCATGAAAGCAGGTGTGCTGAGCCTAAGGCCCTGGCCCCTGCCTGCCCTGCCCAGCAGAGGCCGTGTGGTCCCCAGCATGCACACACCAATGCTCGACCCCAGCGGCTGTGCTCACCTGGCTTGGAGCCCTCGTCCACGGAGCCATTGTAGACCTGGTTGACGAACTCAGGGCGGTTGTCGTTCATGTCGATGACATAGATGTACAGGTCGATGGGGTTCTCCACCTTGTTGCCATTCATGTCCACAGCGTGGGCTCGGAGCTGGGGGTAACAGGACAGGTCAGGCCTGGTGGCCGCCTCAAAACCATACTGAGAGCAGTCTCCTGGGCCCTGGGGACAGCAGAGGCAGCCTGGACAGAGGTCAGAGGGGCCCTGGCTTTGGCCAGGAACTTCTCTCAGTCTCAGTTTTCTGTTCTCTGAATCCCCACTGGCCAAGGCCACCCAGGGCCCCTGGGGCTGCTGAGACTGTTCTCAAGTGCCTGGGGCAGGACAGGTGTCCACCCTCACACAAGGGTCATCCCACCCTCGGTGGCTACAGAAAGGACATCTGTGCCCACTGGCGCCCAGGAGATGGCTGGAGGCTGAGATGGTGGTCCTGGGCTGGTGGAGACCCAGAGAGGAGACGCTTGGGGGTCAGCAGAGAGGCCCCAGCTTGCACTGGGAATGGGGCTCACCTGGGCGCCCCTGTGAGTCTGGCCAGGATCCAGGCCTGCTGTCGCAGGACTGTGAGGAAATGAGAGCTCAGAGAGGCTGGGAAGACCCTCCTGCCCCTGTGCCAGGACGGAGGCCCCAGGGAGTTTTAGGGAAGAAGCGGAAGACACCCCAAATTTGGGCTGCGAGATTCCAGAGAGGCTGCTCAGACTTAATTTTTGAATTCACTCACTCACTCATTGATTCATTCATTGATTCATTCGATAAATGCCTATCAGAGGCCTACAAATGCCAGATGCTAGACCATGTCTTAGATTATTCTGTAATAAACAAGTAACTGGTCCTGGAGGGAGACGGAGTACGAGACAGAAGGAAGTGATCTGTCCTGGGCGAAGTGACAGCAGCCGGGGTGAGGGGTCAGGGAGGGAGGCCTGTTGCAGGAGGGGGCACTCGGTGATGACCTCAAGGGCAGGACAGGGACTAACTAGGTCACAGAGTGGCTGAGCTCTATGGAGAGGAGAGAGGGAGGGGATGTGGTCCTTGAGGACCTGGGATTTTAGGGAAGAATCAAAATGCAGGGGTCTCAGACTTCCCTGCACCAAAGCCACGACTGTCGCCTGGTGTCCTTGGTTCACATTTCTCTGCTGAGAGCAATGTTGCTCTTAAATTTGGAGATGTCAGACATCAGAAGGCCCTCGCAGGAGGCAGTGCCACCAAGGGTGCCCAGGAGAAGCGGTGCCTGAGGCTTCCCCGACCTGGGCCTGGCGTGGAGGCGCGTTCCATCCTGCCGGAGGGAGATGCTGGAGGAGCATGTGTCTGCGAGGGAGTCTCATTTGGTGGGCTTCCTGACAGCCCTGCGTGGGGTTTTGCCCTTAAACTACACATTTAAGGGGGATCTGAAGCCTGGCTTTCCCGACAAGGCAAAAGCATTATTGTATAGAAAAATCAGGGCTGATTCCCGGGGACACTGCCAGCATGAGTGTGGTGTACACGAGTGCCTCGCCAGTTTTAAGTATTGTGTTTAAAAATCTCAGAATGTTGCAGGCTCTTTTCCGATGCCCACCATCAGCTGATCCTCCATCCCAGATGGTCAGCGTCTTGGCCAGCTGGAGGGGGGCTTCTCGTGGAGGCCTAGCATCCATATTGTCAGATGCAACAATAACAGTGGAGCCCAAGGTCAGGAGCTTTTGCGACAGCGATTCCAAGCCAGGACGAAGGGTGCTGTCTCCTGAGGAAAGCTGTGCTCCGGTGTGGGCGCGTCTTCAGCAAAGGATAATGAATACAAGCAGCCTCGCTGCTCTGCTCCTCACGTCCCTAACTGGCTGAGGCCGCCCAGGGCCCCCGGGGCTGCTGAGACTGTTCTCAAGCACCTGGGGCAGGACAGGTGTCCACCCTCACATGATGGTTATCCTGCTCTTGGTGACTGCAGAAAGGACATCTGTGCCCAGTGGCGCCCGGACCTTAATGGCTGCGCCTGAGATGGGGGGCCTGGGCTGGAGGAGACCTGGAGAGGAGATGCTTGGGGGTGTGCTCGGCACTGTTGACCTCGAGGTAGTGTCCCTCTGGGCAGGCCTGATCTGCCCCACGTGGACGTTGAAAGCAGGGCCTCCTCACCCTGGCAACCACACACTGCTGAGGATGGAAGTGTGGGGCTCACATCCAAGGAGGGCGGGTGTGCTTTTGGAGGTGTGAGTGGCCCTGGCTGAATGCCAGCAAAGAAATGGGGCCTTCAGCTCTGAAACCCAAGAACCAGAGTCTGCCACAGCCTGAATGCTCCTGGAAGCAGATTCTCCCCAAGACCTGCAATGACCACAGGCTGCTGGGACTTCTCCTTGGCCTTGTGAGACCCTGAGTGGAAACACTGGCCACGTCCACCTGGTTCTGATCTACATATGGCAAGCCAAAGATGGGTGGTGCCTGTGACTTGTTTCATGCGTGGAGAATGAGTGAGACCCCCTTCCTGCCCCCACAAACCCCAATGGGCAGCCTCAAAGGTGGAAGTTCTGAGAAGGATCACGGGTCCAACAGAGCGAGTGACTGCTGGGGACTCCCACGTGGGGGATGGATAGCTGAGTTTGGGAGCCCCACCTTGGTGGATGGAGAGTTTAGGGACAAAGGGAACACAAAGGTCCATCCTCTAACCAGCTCCCAGGCCCAAGTTATCAGCTTCATCCAGTGTGGGTGGGAACATCAGGGTCTGTAGGCATCTAGGGTGAGGGCCAGGGCCTTGGGGGACCCTGAAGCTCCCTCTGGGCCAGCATGGGCCCCGAATCCCTGGGAATGCTGGCAGCCTGCAGCCAAAGCTTTCCCAGACACTTGGTTCAGGACCTGGGCAGCGTATGGAGATCGGTCAGCCAAAGTCAACAGGAAAGTTCAGGCAAACTCGCACAGCGACTCCCTGGCACAAGGCCATCTTGGCACTGAGTGGACTGTAACTTTTGCCTGTGAAGGAGAGGAGGGGTTTGGGATGGGCAACACTTGCGCTTTGAATGGTCATCCTGGCCTCTGATCCTGCACAGTCTGGACCACAACTATAGGCAGAGTTGTTGCAGACTGGTCCTCAGACTTCAGAGAGGGCACTGCCTGAGGGGAGTCCCTGAGCCAAGCTGGTGGTACCAGCTGGGTAAGGTCTGTAGGGAGCCGAGCCAGGGACCGCTCGAGATGGGAGGAGCAGTGAACCCACAGCAAGGCTGGCTCTGAGCTCAAGGTTTCCACAAGGAATTAGAATCAAACACAGAGAAGAAGCTTCACCCAACACAGGTTCCCAGGGCTGACTTGGATTCGGGGGGCAGCAGCCCTCTGTAAGTGCTTCTCATCCAGGTCACAGCGCCTGAGCAGGGGCCTCCTGAGAGGCATCTGTGCCCCACATGCAGATGCTGCAGCTTGGACAGGCAGGTGCTTGAGCCCTGACGCTGCTCTGGCTAAAAAAAGAATCTTCGCAAGTGAGCAGAGCTCTCCATCTCTGTTGTGTCTCCTCCTGTCCACATGGGGCGCTGGGCTGGGAGTATTGCTCCCATTTAATGTAACGGTGTGTTGAACGCAGCTCCAGCCAACAGCCACATCAAGATGACGTCTCTGCAGCACTGAGGGTGGAGAGCCACACCCTGCTGCTGTCTCCTCAGTTCTGTGGACAGGCTATGGCAGCTGACGGTGGACGGAGGCCTGCAGGAAGTGTGTGGCCCTGAGCCACTGTGGTCAGATTCCTTCCGGGGCCCACCTGCAGCCCCTATCCCAGCATGAGGTGGGGCATGAAAGCTCTTGGGTGAGACAGAGGCTGCCCGAGGCTGGCGGGGGTTCGGTGCGCTCAAGGCCTGGAGCACAGGAGCAGCCAGCAAGGCCCCTAGGGACGAGCAGAGACTGGGCGATGCCCACCACCATCAGGGCCCGGTCTGGGAGGAGGGTGGGGTCTTCAGTGTCGGGGTTTCGCACTTGGTGGAGGCTGATGGGGCCAAAGTAGGGGCTCACAGATGGCTCCAGGGTGGTCTGGCCCGAGACTGGCAAGTTCTCCTGGGCTCTCCTTGGAAGGGCCCCTTGTGGGACTTCATTTGATTATTCTGCTGTAACTCTCTGGACATTCTTTTCAGACGAGGGGCCCTGTGTTCTGCTTTGCACCATGACCTGAGTTCTTTCTCCGTCCTGGATGTGCATAGGGTGAAGCTGGGGCCTGACAGGGCAGGTTCCACCCTGCGTGAGGTTCTGAGCCCAGCCTCGTGTTTATGAAGCCAATGTTTTTTCAGCTAGACTCTTGAAGATTAGGAGAAATAAGACTGAGAAGACCTGGGCAGCTGGTCACCTGCTTGCTGGAGGCCCTGCCCGGAGCTGCCACCTCCCAGAAGACACGGAAGTCACTTTGGAGCTGCCCAGAGGCAGCTGGCTGAGTGGAGCAGCTCTTGCAGGCAATCAAAGCCCCGAGATCCTGGCCCTGGAGCTGAGACCTGTGGGAGCGGAGAAGGCGAAGGCGAGGACCCCACAGCCAAAGGGCTTTCTTCCAGAGACCACGATAATTAAAAATTAATCTGTCTAATCTTGGAGAGGTGAATTTAATCAGCAAGTGGCCTCCTCATGTGGCCTGTGCGGAGGCAGAGTGCGCTGATGAAGGGGCAGGCTCCGGAGCTGCCCGCCAGTCGGGCGGGATCAGCAGGACGGGGAGGCCGGCGGTGCAGGGCAGGTGGGGTCTGCAGGACTCGGGGGATGCTGGCAGCAGGGCAGCCTTGTCAACTCTGCCCCTCCCTCCCTTCTCTCTCACCTGTTCTGCCAGTGGTCAGCTGGAAACAGGGTCCAGCACCCTGCTGGACTCAGGCACCGAGGCCCCTGAAGAGTGCTTTCTGGAAGAGTCCGTGTATGAGGGAGGGTGAAGAAGGTAGAAGTGGGGGGAGG